>JAUUIK010104064.1:15472-30558 GCA_032270385.1 Urticina crassicornis | reverse complement strand
ACCTTTTAGGGTGTTCAAACGAAGAACTCATTAAAATGCTGTAAAATCAGGTCATTTGGTGCCATTTAAGTGTAAAAATTGCGATTTTTATGACTACGAGAAAGAGAATTTTGGTGCCTTTTAGGGGTCATTTTCAAAAATACCACCTCTCCATCAGTGCTTCGTTTTAAGGGTGTTCAGTCATAATTAAAACAAAATATAACATCTGATACTTATGCATCACCGTCATTATCAATGATTCCAATCTCAGGTTTTCGCAATCGATAGCGATATCTTGAAAATCTTCAACTCCTACGCTATCGTTATCTTCTCTGGGGAAAAAGGCTTGGAATATTAACAGCTTAAGACAGAAACGGTCGATTTTATACTTTCGTTAGCCAGTGAAAAAGTATCGTCATTAATGATTATAAAGCTGCCTTTGATTAAAAACAAAAATTGTCGATATATCTCGATACAATGTGGGTTTTAGTGTGAAAGCAGGGGCGGAACCGGAATTTCCGAAAAAGACGATCCAAACTTCTCGAGCCCTGGATAAGAGCCAGCTTTTAGAGGGTCTCTCGATGTGTTGATGTTTGCGCGGGAATTTTTGAAAAATGTAAGGTCTGAAACAGCATTTCCAATATTTTTAGACAAAAAGGGGGTCCAGACCCGTGGACCCTTCCCCGGCGGCCTATATATAGATCCGTGACGGAATAGCTGCGCAAAATAAAATTTACGGTAGCAACAGGAACTTTAATTAACTTTATTACGTTTTTTAGGTTACAAAAGCCACACTGATTGCGTAGTTTACGAGAAAGGAAAAGGAGAGATGCGCGACCGTTTCGCAACTGTTCTGGTCTACTTACAAGACGTTGAAGTGGGAGGTGAGACCGAGTTTCCTCTTCTCGGCATCAAAGTTAAGCCAAAGAAGGGACTGGCCTTAGTTTGGAACAGTATGGATAACGATGGTAACTGTGAACCATTGTCGTTGCATGACGCCAAGAAAGTTGAAAAAGGCCACAAATATATTATACAAAGATGGTAATTATATACCGTTCATATCTTTTTACTTTTAGTCAGAGAGTCATCATTATTTAACGGGGGGGGGGGGAGGGCCTCTAGAATGGTGGCAAAGCCCCTAGAAAAACAATGCCCCGCCCTGGCCATAAGAAAACGCAACCCTCCCAAATCTCATGAATATCATGACCCTCCCAAACTTATCTGACGCGTTCCTTTTAGCGTACTTACAGTTTCGTAAAAAACTGGTCTCCTCTAATATTCTACATTTGAGTACATTTAAGTGAAACAGCCCCCCTAAACCCACCCCCCCTCCCCCCAAATAAAGGAAACGTGCGGCAGTCGAATTTTTTTGTAAGTTAAAAAATACCTGACCCTCCCTTAAGTCATGTTCAAAAATACCCTGACCCTCCCCAAACTTGCATTAAAAAAACGGTGGCCCTCCCCCCAATTCTAGTGGCTCTCCCCTCCCCTCCCCGTTAAATAATGATAACAACCTCAGGTGTAAAAAAAATGTAAATGCCAATATTTAATGTCTGGTACACAGGAATTTTATTACAAACGCAGCACTTCAGTTATTTTAAGACCCTGAGTGTTGATCCGGCCGGGGAATCGAACCACGGCCTCCCGCACAATAGACCGATGCTCACCCAACTGAGCCAACCGGGCGGCGGTAGAATTGTATTGGGAGGAAAAATGGTGTCGCATAGTGAAAGGTTTGCATTTTGAGATGGGGTTGCATGGGCAGTTATGGGGTGTTAGGCAGTTAAAGGCTTCAAATCTCCGGCTTCCTTGTGTATCTACCCTCCCACTGTCCGAGAAAATTTTGGATTCTAAATCGGTTGTTTAACGTCTATGGAACTAGACAACCTAGTTTAAATTTGAAAAGTGGATTTGCAAGGCTGTTTGGCATGCAGCACTCTATTAGGCCTAGTTCAAACGTCGCATCTCACATGTGCCGAATCTAATGCAAATGAACTCAAACAATAGGTTTGGCTCATTTGCATTACATTCGGCACATGTGAAATTCGACGTCTAAACCGGGCCTAAGATTTTATAAATACTGTTGGTGTTATTTCGTATGTACCTCAGTTACCAGGTCAACCGTTGATCAGAATAGAAATCTAAATTGTTCAGGAATTTTTTCTTGATATTTGCTGAATAGTATGAATTTTGATTATATTTCGTCAGACAAAATCTTTAATCATAGAAGCGCATTCCAAGATATATATTGTGTTATTTCTTGCAATTTTTCTATTCTTTTCGTTTAGCCAGTTCAACAGAGGTGTTAGGGCGTGGTCTGTTAATGCACGTACGATACCCTCGTGCAAAACAAGTGAATATTTTCATACAATATTGCAGGTACTATTTCAAGAACTTCCCAGCCCTTGGCAAGCGGCCACCTGAGCCTTCACTTCCAAAACGTAAACAGGGGCAGCCTCGAGTGTCTTGTGACGAATATGAACAAGGAAGTTGTCGTTGGTACGATGAATGGAATTACGACCACATAATAGAATACACAGCCAATATAAAAAACATGGTGTGAAAACTAACCACTTATAATCAGCCGACAATCTTTATTTTGGTAACCCTTGTAATCTCAAATTAATGATAGCGACTTTCCATTCGAACCGAAAACAATATAGACCTTTATTTTAAAATCTCACTCCCGGCTAATAGCACCTCATAATGAAAGCTCAGGTGCCATTTTAATCCAAAATTTCTATTTGAAAATTTTAAATAAGAATATCAAACAAAAGCATGTGTTCTATTGTTATGCTTTTTTCACGTTAATAGCTCTTGAGAGGGCTTCTCAACTTCCCAACCTGAACAAATGTGGAAACAAACTCGACTTTCTTCACAAATGTACCAAGTAAAGGCTGTTGCAGAAGGTAAAGTTCGAGCGACTAGTCTTTTAGACTATTTTTGTTTAAACGTTTTTCTTGTGAAGAACACGTGCTTTATACGTGCTGTCCTCGACTTTGTCTGTTAATGTGATATTTTTACGTCCATCTCGATGTCTTGAACAATCGAACAGTCATTGTAATATTGACCTAAATCTCATACGAAACTAAAAAAGGTCAATTTGCATAATAGTAGGGGGAAAAAAACAATCACCTTTGAACGCCTTCAGCATGTGACATCTTAAGACCCAGGAAATACAACAGATAAACAATATAACTATTGGGATGAAGCTTTATTCAGAACCACCTTTCTTATTTAATTTCATAAAGAAGTTGCTATTATTCAATGCGAATTTTAACCAATACCTGAGAAATCCTTTATCTAGTTTGAATCTGCCTTGTAAATGGTAATGCTTGCTTTGGAATCCAATTCTTGTCAGAGCTTTTAAGCTGCCGTTTTGAATATATCATTGCTAATTAATCAATTTGTTTTGTCAATGATGGTGCTCTTTGCAACTCAGTGTTTTTTCCCAATAAATGTTTTTGAGCATTGCTCATAGAGGCCTTTGCTCATTCTGTAGGGAAATGGACCAAAGCAGCCATAAAAACAACATGACAATGTCATTACAATGTGAAATGTTTTTCATCCATTATCCCTTTTATTTCGTTAAAAATAGAACAAATACACAAGAGTAAATTTTGAATCCTTTTTAATAAATTATGAAGACCAAATGACAAACGGGGCATACAAACTTGCTCACTAATTAGTCATGTTTTGAGGTTATAAGATATGCATAGCATAGGTACAAATATACAAACAAAATAACTTACATGATTAAATACATCTTTATAAAACAACACCCAGGTGAACTTTGTTCATGCTTTCTTTAAAAAAAAAAAGACTTAAAATCAAATATATTTCAACAGCTATGAATAAGAAGAATTATTGTTCCCAGCTTCATTTCCGTATGACCTGCACCAAGCCGACATTCAAATAAGAATGTCAACCTCTGGAAGCTGAAGCTTTTAGTGTAACACACTTCTTCTGTAAACAATGCATTGAACTATACAAAATTTCGCACAATTAGATATCATTATTTAGCAGAATTTTAGAAAATTCAGCTAGAAGCAGGAGTTTAGTCCACTTGAATCAGTAGGTACAAAGAAAACCACACCCAAAGTTCACCAATGAAGAGAGTATCAAAGTTTTCAGTAAGAACAAAAAAAATCAAGTTTACATCAAAAAGCAAACTTGTAGTGAAGGTGTCTTGGGTTGGTATATCTCTACTGGAGTTTACATAATTTTAATGATACCTGATATATATATATAGTTTTTTTTATGTTTTGTAAAAATATACAAGTCTTTATTTAGCTCTTTGGAGTTGAACCATAAATATTTACATCCAAATGGACAATGTACATCAGAAACTAGTTCAGTTTGCTAGCCAAGTGTATGTCAAGAACAATCACTTATCTTTTTCATCAAATAGTAAACTAATCTCTCATGGAATTCTTGATTAAAGTCTTGCCCTTAAGACGGCTTTAAGAAATCTAAATTAAACATTGTTGCTTTTGGAAAGCACAAACATTGTAAAATTATTTAGTAAACTTGTCATCCACATAAGTATGAGTTCAGCAGGTGTCAAGTGTAATAGTTTTAGTGGAATCATACAAAGTAAAACCATAAGTAAAATGTATGAATGAGTTTGCAATATTTCTAAAATTACCTATAATGTTTTCAAAAGTGACAATGAATGATCAGAAGGTATTTATATGTCTGTATTTTACCAAGAGTAAGGAGGAACTACCTTCAATATGGATGTCAGGGTATAAGAATTTGAATACTTTGTCACTATGATTAGTCTAAAATATGGCCATGCTATGACAATAGCCATAATGTAAAGTTAAACTTTTTTGATTAATAACTATAACTTATCAAAACCGCTCAGATTATGCAAACGTTTAAAAGTACATTTATACTAAGTACCAATAGAGTAGACTTTTATGAACCCTAACAATGGAACACTCCAAGTCCTCAGCTTGTCCTCAGACAATGCTATGGTTATAAACACATTGGTTTACTGGGTACTTCCAAAGGGAACACATGACTGGAAAGGGACTTCAATTACCCTACTATTAAGAAGGACAAGCCTCTTCTAGGACTATCACCTACTGACGTCACCTACTTCTTTACTGGCTGGCTTCCACTGAGGTATGTGCAGTCAGAAGACCTACAGCTGGCTTTATAGACATTGCTGGAAGTGATGGAAGAGCACTAAAGGCAGAAACATTGCTCAGCATGAATTTCACTTTGGTCTTGTCTGGGCCATATAATTGCCGTTCAACGTCACTAAACAATACAAATTATTAATTTTTATTTAATTTATTTATAAGCATTTAGGAACTGAAATTAATAAAAAGTCAATCCCTATGAGATATAACAATAGGACACCGAGTCCCTTACAAAGGTCAATCTCCAAATTAAATTTTAGTATGACCAAGATGTTATTTGTAAATATATCAACAGAGATTGGCAAAGCAATACTGCACATGGTCAACAAGAGAGCCGCCATTCTAGAGATTTTCAGCTAACAGTGATAACAATTAATAAGTGCTACAATGCATAATGTATATCACAGTTAATACTAAGGTACCCTAGTATGCTAATGACAAAAACACAAAATAAATCATGACAATAATAAATAGTTTAAAATATAAAATATTCCACAATTCACCGTTCCCCTTATGACATCATGATACCACTAATACAAGAACCCTTTTTCCGTAGTTCTTTTTGTTATTCAAATGTTTCAACTCCTCTGAGATTACCAAGATAATGGGGTGAATTAGAATAACAAAAGAAACTACAAAAAGGATTATGGTATTAGTGGTATCATTGGACTATTACAAGTCAAATTCGATTGTTTAGAGTCAATAACCAAACAATTATGGATATGAATCTTAACTGTATTATTTAAAGATGGAAAAGAATTGAAAGATAAAAATTTATTAAAAGTATTAAACTGCCGCCTGGTTGGCTCAGTTCGTTGAGCACCACCAGTCTGTTGTGCGGGAGGTCGTGGTTCGATTCCCAGCTGGACCAACACTCAGGGTCTTAAAATAATGAGGAGAAAGTGCTGCCTTTGCAGTCACATCTGCAAACGGTTAGACTTTCGAGTGGCTCAGATGACCACTTAAAATGGCCATCGCTTCTCTCCACACTTCATTACTACCCAATATTGGAGGAACGTAAAGAACCACTGAGGATGTAAAGAAACACTGCCAGTGACCATCCTCAGTGTCCACACCACATTACTAACCATCACTTATGATTGTAAACTGCGTGGCTGCAAACTGCGCCTTAAATAGCAGTCCGTTATTCCATGTGTAAAGCGCCTTAGAATATGTCCATATATACATATAATATAAATGTGCTATATACATTCAATATCATTATTACCTGTCGATATCCTCCACATGAAGTGGTACTTTCTCTGCTCCATCTGGCGGTTCCCGTGCAAATAAATATGAATTGTTTGGCTTGGGTGATGAAGCATACTTTGGGATACCAGTTGGTTCAGGAGAGCCCCCATTCTCTTGATTTTCAACATCATTAACTGCAGGGTCATTTGGCCCTCCACCAGAAGAAGAACTTCTAGAATTTGACTGGTAATCTACTGTTCCTGGCATTATTGGATAAGTTGGAGAGGCAGAATGACTACGACTACTGCTGTTACCACTACTTTCTTGGCTGTCTATAGTCTCTGCTGGTGTCTGGGTCTGCGTATCAACAGTACTAAAGGGGCTATTGTCGGACAGCATCTCTAGCACTGGTGCTTTTCGGCCATCTATTGGTTCGAGGACCTATTAACCAAACAAAATGTTTAAAATTACAATAAAATAAACATTTTCAGCAAATTTTAACTTGGTTGACCAGTGTTTTACATCTTAGTGCATAGGCTGAAGTCATGAATTCAAAGTGTATCCAAAAATAACTGCAGCAAATGTGACCATAACTTATTAATTGGGCAACTACTTCGGCATGTCTGCATGTAGTTAAGGAAATGGTATCTAGGTGCTTGTACACGTCAGAAAAGCCATAGGATTTTATGTGTTGATATAAAACTTAATTAATTTTGAGGAAAAACAAGAATATAGGATTTGATTAGCTGTGTTTTGAGACAAAAATACTATGTAAAACATAGCTTTAGAAACATTTCAAGAAAATATTTCAAATGAGTCAAAAACAACTAGCATCTCCTAGCACCTCAAGAGCACAGAAATTAATTCTGGAAAATTTAAAGCTTAGTACTAACATAGAACATTAGCTTATCTTATTCTTAACCCCTATTTGTTGACCTTAACTTGGCATACACTAAAGTTAGTCAGACATATGTCAAAGTGAATCATTTTCAAAGTAAATACCAATCAAAAGCTAGAATTATATTACACACATAAAACCCTAAATCTATTGACACATTTTCATTAAGTGGTAAGAAATGCTGACATCTTTCCATAATACTATCAGAATAACGATAGAAGCCTGTAGCTAGTATCTATTTTCAAAGAGGTACTCATTAACTTTTCACAGCTATGAGCAGACCTACTATGGCATTCTGTGTTTGTATTACCTGGTTATGAAGTGTCAGTGTAGATAATTCACTGTTTGTATAAATTCAAATAGTCTTTGCATATTTGTTCAGCTTACCAATAGGCTCTCTTTCTCACAATCACTGAGCTTACTAAACCCAACAAACTCTTAATTTGAAAAGCTCTTTTCTTTACAAACTTGGCTTATATATAGTCAATTCTCTTCAAAACTATCTTAGCTTAAGACAATGAAAAAATGAGCATAATCTACATTTGCTGTATTCAATACACCTGATAGAAGCTAATAATATTAACACAAGATAAATTACAAATTAAACAGAATGGGAGAAAATCATCAATAACAAATTAGACAGCCTACCTTTTCAGATGAAATACCATTGGATTTAAGCACAAGGGTTTGTATCTCACTGTTCAATGCCTCAACACTTCGCCGCTGTGGTCCTTCTGTTGGTCTGGAGATGACTGGAATGGGTATTGCAAGTGACTGGGTTGTTTTATGTTGAATTGCCGAGTGATCTCCATGTACTGGTGATTGCCGTCCATAAGCAACAGTACTTTTCTTCTCTTGCTTTTTACGCTGAAGGTGCTGCTTCAATTTCTAACCACAATTTAAAAAAATAATTATGCTTGATTAAAGAAACCATTTTTAAAATTCACATTATTAAAAGGTGTAACACTTAACAGAAGCTATAATGACTTTGAACCCACACAAATGAAAAACAAACCAGCTACCTCTCGTAGATCAGCACTCCCCAAAGAATTTGATCGCTTATGCCTTGCTGTGGAACTTTCATCACTCTTGCTCTCATCCCAAGCTGGAGTCTGTGAATATAGAATAAAATAGAAAGTTGGTAAAAGATTGTTCCACACAATAACCTAACCCTCACAATAGACTTTACTACAGAGTAGCTTTACTACAAAGAATAAATCGGAGAGAAAGCAGATGATTCTTTATTACACATGCTAGTTTTCAATAACAGGAAAGATGAAGGTATATCTGCTTTGCATAGTTTAATTATCTTTAGGATAGAACTTCTACAAAAGAGAGGAATACAAGCTGTGAGTAATTTCCAACCATTCTTATGTTAGTTCAAATTTCAACGATAATCTCTTCACATCGATTCATAATTTATAATGAAAAAATAAGCCCACACTAATTCAAGGAATTCATCAGTGGCCAAGTTTTCAAAGCATTTTATTAATTCCTTTTATTTTTTTGGCACAGAATCTGGATGCTCAATTTCAGCACCTTTTTGCAAATCAGTTGGATGAATCACTGAGAACCAAGATAGAAATAAGTAAAAACTTAGTTGAAAAAAATAATAATAAAAGAAGTCTTACTGTTTTGACGATCTACTACACTACTGAGCACTACCCAGTGTTAAGTATATTTTAGTATTTGCAAAATGCTGAATGTTAAAGTTTATGTTTTTACAAATTATAGTGCAGCCCTCATAAGTGACTATTCATTTGGAAATATTACTATGGCAATACTTTACTTATGTATGTCAACTCTGATCAAAAATTTATAACACACAGCTTATAGTAGAAGTCAATCTGTTATACAGACTACCAATGTCAGACCTTCACAACCAGGGTATTTGTCCCTGAATACTGTCTCCAGTGTTATACTGTTTATTTTCTCTCTATTGACTCGATGACAGACTTTTCTTTCGAACTTCAAATTTATGAGAATTATCATGTCAAGGAAACGTTTCCCATCAATTTTGCTTGAATTGCTTGAAATATAAGACATACTAAACAAACATTTTAGACAGTACTTTACTGTGGTGCATCTGTTTGGAGAAGACAGCACTATTGACTTGTATTTCTAGAAATTTAACTACTGATGGCCATTCCATGTTTTATGAAAGTAATTCACAAAATATTACCTTTTTTCTTGTATTTTAATTGAACAAGGGAACTTAGAATTTCCACAGCTCCTCAAAATCGTAGTAAAAATCTAAAACTGATTGGTGGATACCAAATGATGGGAGTTAATTCACTTTGTGGTGGAACAAGTTCAATAAAACCCCAGCACATTGACAAATGTTTTTAGCACTACAATGGATGCGAAAGATAAGAGCACATGTACAAAAAAACAAGACTGCTGACAGAGATTGTCACAACCAGGAACCCAAAGTGGATATTGCCATTGTTTCTGCACCACGATGTTTGGCTGATATAGCAATAGACGCCTACCGTAAACAAACCTGACGATTTTGCGCAATTTGACTAAGTTGTAGGAGACCTAAAACAAATTACGCTGATAACACAGAGATTGCCATAGTTTAGGGGCAAGATCTACAAATCAAATCACCTCATATTTCCTTGAAGGTGTAAATTGTTAACCGGCTGGTAAATTGGAAAACGTGGAAAACCATGAGGAGTACCAATTACACGAGTGCATTATTCTCATGCAGATTCAAGATTAATACAAAAATTCCCAAGAAGCTCGCACGCATAAATACATTGGGAGGCAGTTCTAGCTACTTATATTATTACCATGTACTAAGAACCTCAAATGCTCTTTAAAACGTACACCAAACTAGTACTCAATCTTTGAATCGGATTAAAAAAGATTTCTTCTTCATGTCAATTTCTACCTTTTCAACAAAACCATTTTACGTACACACTTTATTTCACATGTGTATACCAATGGGTTAGCTCTTTCTGAACAATTAACAAGGCTATTTTTGTCGTGCCAACGTACCCTAGAGATCACGCAGTCAAATTTTTAGTAATGAAGTTCTGTTGACCGAGAACTCTACTAAAATGTGAATTTTGACCGACAAGAAAACACGACTGAAATGAGCAAAATATGAAATACATACAAAGGCTAACATCACCATCAAGAACTGTGTTTTCAAACAAGGACAAAACATAGGTTAGTGTTTAGGCTTAAAAGAAAACGTAAGAATTTATCTGCAAGTATTTAACCTAACTTATAGAGTACAATTTGTGTCGTAATTTTGTCGGATGAAAAGGTTAACTCGCAAGTCACAGGTACGACTTGAACATGTCCATCAAAAAACACAATTTCGCTATGATAAAACACTCTTAGGCGAAGGAATTGCCTTTCCTTCATTATTCTAGCCCATGAAAGGCTAATTCACGAGCGTATTAGGCGTCATACTTTCATAGTAGAGTGTATTATGTTTAATTTATAATACGGTGCCTAACTGACCTGGGTAGCTTTATGACAACAGGGACTTCCACCATCTCTAGGCCACTGGCCGCTCAAATAATTACCCGAGATGGTATCGAGTGAAGCAGTTCTCCTTATTCCTCCTGCTCTTAACGGCTTGGGCTTTTCGACTGTTAAGAAAGCACATTCACCGTTAAATGTGGTTTTGTCACTCAATTTAATCTCTTTCAACAACAGCATTCATAAAAGTAGAAGACTACTCCACAGAGAGTTGTACGCAAAATGAAAATGAAACGATTTCATAGTTAGGTTTTTTTCTGTACTTCACACATATAAATCCCACAGATTAACACAACTGCTTTCCAAAAACCTCCAAAAAGGTAGTCTTTGACTCGAAGATGGACAAACATAAAATGAATAGTACAACGACAAATAAGCAAAGGTCCGTTTGAAATATTACCTTTCAAGCTAGCAAGGGAAGGAGAAGTTGGGCTCCGACGATGCTCTGGAGAGCCACGTGTTTCGGGCGAATTTCTTCTAGGTTTGAATGCATTCTCCACATTATGAACTGGGGAAGATGAAGGACTTCTTCTAATAGGATTTCCTCTAGTAGGACTTGGGTTCCGTAGTAGCGAAAAAGGGTGAACCGCACGTAATGGTTGGGGTTTAGAACTTGATGCTGGAGATACGTTTCTCCTCGGCCTTGATGGCTGGGAAGCCATTTCTTGCGGTCTAACACCTGAAAGAACGAAACGTAAGTCATGTTCATTGATTAATCAAGGCCTGAATTGAAAAAGACTCGTAATAAGGGATATAGAAGTCTAAATATTACGAGCGGAAGGTACCTTACTCCGTGCTCATCAACCAACAACACCAGTTGTGCTGGAGTAAGCATTCTAATTACATCGATGGGAATTACGCGCTCTCTGATTGGCTGTAAGTCTGTTCTCTGACAAGTACAAACTTGGGAGAATTTACTATCCAATCAAGAAAAACAATTAAAAACCATCTCAAGGCCACGGCGAACTTTTTTTGGATCTGTTTTGTCTTTTCTTTCACTTTTCGTTCTCATAATTAGGATTGATTTCCCTTACGAAGCATTTTGCTAATTGAAAAAAAAGCAATTCGGAAATAGCTCAATCGGATCATGTGTTTTTTGTAGAACTACCAAAGCTAGTTTTAACGAATACGACGGCCAAGCTAAGAATCTAGTGTTAAAATGCATACTATACACACAGACACACGTGCTTTCATAACGTAGATATTCTTTGAGCTGTCGTCAAGATTCAACTCGTATTGGGGTTTATAGGCTGTCATCTGTCAATTTTAAGCCAATCACCCTTTATTTGATGTCTTACTGAGGAAAACCAATTTTTCATATGGCATAATTATTTTGCCGTATTTTGAGTCGTTTTTAGATTAAACTCCACTCTTTGTTTCCATAAAATAAGATATTATGATGTTACGGTCCATTCAAATACAGAATATTATGGTGCTTACCTCATTTATATGCAAACGTTACAATAGTATTGTGTTAGAATAGGTGAAAATTATTTTTTTACCTTTTAAAGTATGCGAAAAGTAATAAAAATGCGTAAAACGTTAGTCAAAAGGCGTAGAAATACAAATCACAACGAATTAAGGCACACGTGTGTGAAAAGTATATACGGGTTATTTTACGCTTGGGCGATTTTCCCGCGAAAATATTACGACAGCTGCTGGTGAAACCGCGCCTGATTGGTGCAGAAGACCACTAGCTACAATAATGTGCGATATATTTCTATGCTTATCGTTGTTTTATTCAAGCGGAACATTCATGCATTCAAAAATAATAATTGTTTTTTTCTTTTTAATGGACGTTTTCTTCTTTTTAGCTTCAAGAGTTAAATCACTACACGAATGATGTAGTTTTATAACATTCGATGTTTGAATCCATGTAGATCTATTTTAACCGGATATCTTCTTACGGAATCGATAGTTGTGGTTTTTGGGGTAACGATTTAGAGACATATCTAATCCAAATCCTTTGTCTTTACTTAATGTTTGTAGCTGGATTCTCTTCTTTTCCCTCCCAATCCACAAGTTGTGGTCGGCCCAAGTAGTCAAAATGTGCGGTTTATTGTTACTGTTTTGTACCACCCTCAGACCGTGATGCTGAAATTATTTCATTTGTGCATAAGTTATATTCCCTTTTCTATTGACCATAGCAGAATAAAGAATGCTAAATTTATTAACCGTATCTAAGCAAAAATATATATCTGTATCCTAGACGCGCTAACTATGTTTTCATTCGGTGTTTATCGAATTTATACAACGTCAATGTAATAAATTACAATATGCCCATTGCTCTCTGATGAAAAGCGAAATTCTCCTTGTCCATTAAGTAGTTGACAGTTATTCAACTGTTGGTAGTGGGTCTCAGTCATTGATGAACTTTACTCGACCTAAAGCTCAATCGAAATCGGTGTTGACAGTTCCATATTGTAAAAATACCCTTTTAAGTTCACTCAACCGAGCGTAAGTAAAAATGGATGATGCTGTTGACTCAGATAAAATGAACAAAATCATTGCCAAAATCACACAATTTCTAAAGCATTTCGAAATTGTAAGTAGTACAAAGTAACGATATACATTCAAGCGTTCGAATGCTCTCCACAGGCGCCTTTAAACTTTCGAACTTTCGTATTTCATATGCTGCTACTCCGCTGATGCGAAACAGTACAATCATATTTCAATGGATAGTTCATGAATAATTCCTGTCGAAAAGTAAATAAACCCTTTCTGGTTTCCTTTGCTTTACATGTTTAAATGCAAGATATAGTTTTTTTTTTAATCGTAATTCTCATTTTAAGGTTTCTTTTTTCGTGCAGAAGGGCCTACTGCATAACTCGACAGATATATATTTTTCTAAAATTCAAGGGCCTAAATTTGACTTTCGTAATCATCAATCCAGCTAGCTGTGTCATGCAGTGTTGATTAATTTACTCTAAAAGCTTTTTCGAGTTGTTTGATATTGCTATAAAGGTAAAAGATAAGCTTGCTATGGTGGAAGTGGTCTTTTGTTTCCCTCATACTTTTCGCGACATTCACCGGTATCAACTTTCATACAAGTTCAAACAAGCCCGAATTCTGTTATGTTGCGATTGTTCTGTCACATCTGGAAAGAACGTACTTCTTCCCAGAGTCATCGACTGTTGCAAATAATATTATTTGGGGAGGGGGATTCAAAATTGTTAAGTTACGAGTTACAACACGCACGAATGATAAAAATACAAAAACACTTGGCTAATTTTTTAAGAAGGCCAATAAACACCGACAAACATAAAATCATAATAGAAAATTTATGACATAGTCAAAAAATTTATTCTAACTTATCGGGATATTAAAAATATCTTAAGGACGATCTTAAAAGGACTTTACATTCGGCTTCTTTAAACGGAAACATGACGCGAAATTTTTTCATAATACCTAGTGATTTATGACACCTCTTGTTTTTATCATCTTCATGATTCGGTCAGTTTTGTTTTCCTCAACAGTCGACGTTATAAATAAGCGGCCGAGACATCTCGTCTCCTTTATTTACAAAGAATGGAAACTGCAATTCAATTCTGTTTTTATTTGATATCTTTTCTTCAAACAGACATAAATTGTATAATAGCAATAGTTTATTTTTTCTTTGGTGCCAAGCTTCCAGCAATGTCAAAGAAAATTTCCGGTCATTGTTTCACAATCCCTTCAAAGTTATTTATCTTATTTTATTAAACAATTGTACTTTATGAGATTTTTTGAAAACTGGCCCTCCAATTTCTCTCGGTATATTGGACTTGGCGTCGAACATATTTAAGAGCCAAAGAAATGAAATAAAACGCTGTTTTGGTTACTATGGTAACATATGACGCTGTCCGCATAATTCCTTTCTAGACTGACTGTAAGTTTATTCGTAATGTAATTTCTCAGCAACCAAAGATCAATTTTCTTTGAATATGAAAAACATTGATTTTTTCCACTTAAGTTAGCTTGGAGAAGAAACCTTCTGGAAATATTACTAGACAAATGCCACCATTACTTAACGTGTCTAGGACAAGAATTACGTGTCGGTTCAAAGCCTGGATATTCCGACCCTAAGGCCAAATGAAAGCATCATGTATACAGGTATCACTAAACTGTCTGGTTTATAGAGATTCTAAACTGAAAATAACTTACATAGATTTACGTTATTTATCTTGACAAGTTAATTCAGCTTGCAAATAGGCTTACCAGAACATTGTTTCTACCCTTTTACCTTTTTTATTCTCTTCTTTTCTGTTTCCTTTTCTGTCTTTCTGACTTTCTATTCCTTTTTTTTCTTTCTTCCTATTTCCTTTTCGTTTTTTCCTCGCATGTGAAGCGGATTATTTCAAACTAAGACTGACAACGACGCTGGTGGC
>JAUUIK010103842.1:0-16219 GCA_032270385.1 Urticina crassicornis | reverse complement strand
ACCGTGTTTGCACAGGGAAATGCAAACAAGGCTCTCGACCAATCAGAGCGCACGGACTAACTTAAATATTTTATAAATATAGATGTTGCACCTTGTTTTATGGTGAAAATAGACTTGATGCAAGGACCAGCATGCCATGCTGCTGCTTCCAGTATCTTTGCATTGATGGATTTTATGTTAGCAGTTACCCTCGTCATTGCAAGTGAATACCAGGGTTTTGCAGACCCCTTTGGCTATCTTTCAATGCTTGCTTTCAAGCTCGCAGTTACCCAGGGAGCTGGACTTGAATTTTGTTTTCTTGTTTTAATTATTAAAGTTCAACAACAAAACTGATAAAAACATGTTTAATTCTTCCTTTTCTTTTTGGGGTGAAATTTAGAAGAATGATTATCTTTTGACCTCTTTCGTTGGAACTTGTTATTTTTGCTGTACTTTTTTATCTTACTGTAGACAAACAAAACAAAAAATGGATTTTAAAAACTACATTAAAAAGTATAACAAATTTGTTGGGCATCCTGTGCATTACCATCAAAAAGTAAGTTTAAAATCATTAAAATATTGGCCTAAAAATGCTATAATTGAGGCTACTTCATAGCTTACCCAATTCACAGTTACTAAACTTACTTTTCAAACAACTTGTCTTTTGTTCCTTTTTCTTCCACAATGTTATTTTTGGGTTCACTCATGTCAGGAAGACTCTAAAAAAACATCAAAGAGTTTGGGTACATGTGCTATAAATAAATAAATAAATAAATAAATTTACCATGTTTACAAGGATAATATTGTTATCACGCAGATAATTCTCAGATGGTTCTCGATTCCTGGTTGAAATGGAATTTGGAAATTCAAGTTATGCATGTAATCCAGTGCACGTGCAATTCATAATGGTTACTGTAACCTCCAGAGTGTAACATCTAAAATTTTAACACAACCCAACAAAGTGGAGAAACATTAGGGGCTTGTATAAGCTGTTTCCAAGTCATAAACTCTGTAAACCCCATATCATACAACAAAGTCACTAGCATTAACCCTATACCTTATTGCAACCAATAGTTGTTGAACCTCCATCTAGATCAACATCACAAACTGTTGTCACGGTAACAATGTGTTCTGGGTGCACATAAGTTTCATCTATTGGAGATGTATCATCCTGAGATACATGGACCTCTTCTTCTTCTGATTCTAATGCATCTGTTCAAAAGAAAAAAATATACTTAATTACCTGGCTTACATACCAATATTGATACAAACAGACCATTTTAAAGTTCCCTGTGCCATCTTGAAAGGCACATGTAGCCAAGCCTTTGTATCAAAGCGAGTATGGAGTTGACCTTGCAATGATAAAGACCTTTTTAAACATGTTTAACAATCATTCACATGTCTTTATCATTGCAAGGTCAACTCCATCCTTGCTTTGATGCAAAGGCTTGGCTACCTTTCAATTCTTTGAAATGGAAACAGCAGGGGACTGTGAACTAGTAGGGAGTGTGGGACCTGGACATACTGTTTGGGTGGACATATTGTTGACAGGTTTGTCTTGTCTTTTGTCTTTGACCACCCAAACAGTATGCCCAGGACCTGCGCCCCAAACCAGTTCCCAGTTCCCCGCTCATTTCCATTTCGGAAAATATGGCGCAAAGATGTGTTTAATGGTCTATTATCTGTTTCTCTGCTAGCAGGGTCTCCTGTGTAGACGAATCCTGGCAGATAAAATGGGAGACTCTGCCGGTCCAGGCCGTTTTCCTTGATATACCGCTGTCCACAACCATGGACAAACCAAACAGGTTGTGAAACTTATTTTTACTTGGAAATAGGTAATAGGCATGAGCAAATGTAGAACACCGCTTAACATTTTTTGAGCCCACGGTTTTGAATGGCATATCGTACATCTACGGCAAGCTTACATTTTGGCGCGTAACTGTAAGTTGATTGACGTCACCTGTCAAAACCAATGTGGCTTATTATCACAGGGTTGCTAAGTTACCAAACACATGCGCAACAAAGAAAACAACCTGGACCAGTAGAGTCTCCCATTTTCTCTGCCAAGAATCGTCTACACGGGAGACTCTGCTAGCAGGGAAATTATCTGTTCATCGAATCTATTGACAAATGAAACACATACCCAACTCTTCTCTTTGTTTTTTGAGATGTTCCATCAAATCTTCTCTTTTCTGTAATAAAACAACAGAGAGAAGTATGAACGAATAGAAAGAACATGATCATGACTGGACATGAATATCAAGCTGGTGTGAACATCAACTTATAAACAGAATCCCTTGAATGTTCTTGTCATTTCCCATGATTATAATATCAACGATGTTTTGCTGTCCATAAAGTTTGTGTCACTTTGTTTCACAGATAAGTATAACATACCTTTAGTTTCATTCGTTTAACTTTTTCAATTTCTTTTCTTTTGATGTCGTCAAGTGCTTTTTGACGGCGCTCATTCTTTCTCTTTCTGAATCCAAGTAAATAATCCCTACAAAATACAAACCTTCGTCAGGCTTTCGCCATGAATGTGTACTTAAATGACAAGATATTTTACTGCAAACCTTCTTGAATCCTCGTTAAAAATAATGACTTTCTTTTCTCTGCCAAACTTCTTTCCCTTCGCCATCTTGGATTGCAATGGGGTATACCGCTATGCATAGGCATGGCTGGCTCAGTAAATGCGTTTGACAAAATAAATAAAATACATTAATTCAAAGACTCAAAGAATATCAAAATGGATTGTTTTCCATTCTTAACAACAGTTAAATTCATAAAATAAATGATTTACTTTTTCAATCGTAAATTTTCTTCTTTGACTTTTTTCTATATTTGCGGGTATCCTGTGGTATTCCGTTTAGCGCGGTCACCAAGCATCATATGCTAAACATGTGACCAGACCAGAAATGATAAACTTGTAGAAATATTGAAGTTCTTGTTCTGGAATCAGGGTTTAATGTTACGTTCTCCATCCAAAGAAGTTGAATTGCCAGATTTCCCACCGAACGCTATGTTGAGACCTAAAGTGCTGTCAGAAGTGCTTGGACAAGCAAACACTGGCGGAGTTGTGAACACTCTGTAAGGTTATATAATTTGCTAGCCTGATAGACAAGTTTTTATATAGTCTATCGACTTATCTAAGCTTAAGCTTATCTTTAATGTTTTAGGGTATAATTTCTGTAGTAGCTCTAAACTAGAAGCCACTTGTCTTCTCTTAAACACCTGATATACTTTACAGTGCATGGGCATTGGCAATTCTATTAAATCAGACTTTATGTCAAATTCCCCAGAGTCCTTGGGTTGGGGTGGGGGGAGGGGGGGGGGGGGTGAGAGAGAGAGGGATGAAGGTGTTGGTTGTTTGCATTGACTGGTACATAAACGACATATGACATATCCTGTACATACACCATTTATTAATTTCGAGTACTGCTGTTCAATTATCATGTCAACAATGTGGATAAATTTACATATATATATAATGTTTCGTTTTGTTTCAAATTAGCCTTTTAAACAATGATGGGTCGATATTGTCACATGCTGGGGGTGCAGATAAAGAGGCAAAAGTGACTGCAGCTATTGCGTCAAGTATATGGTCAGCATATGAAAAGAATGGAAGATTGGCTTTCCATAATGAAGATCTACAGATGGTGTTCATGGACTGTGAGGTATTTAATGATTATTATAGATGGCATTACAGCCTACAGTGTTACGGCACTTCATATTCATGTATTTCAGATAAAAATGCTAACTATTTATGTTATCTTTGACAATTTTCAGAATGGCAAAGTTGCTATTGCAAGAGTTGGCAATCTTCTTCTATGTTTATATGCAAAGGAATCAGTTGGTTTTGGTATGATAAAGGCCAAGGTATGGTTTAAATCAATGTATTAAGAATTGTGTGACATTATTTCTTACTAATGTATTATCATTTCTTGCAGAATCAAAAGAAAAAAATGTGCCCTTCTCATTCCTCAAACAAAATTTTTTTTTTGTTGTTAAATTATAAATAATATATGTTTTTTAATTTTTCACAGGTTCAAGCTCTAAGAAATTATTTAGAGGAACCACTACGACAAGTTGTGACCACAGGATCCTAAAAAAATATTGATCTATATATTCAATAAAACAATAGAATATTATAAGTATTGTAGTCTTCATCAACATACTTCAGTGAATTTCAATATCGTGCAATAGATTTCATATGGCAAGACACCTATGTTGTTAATTAATGAAATACATTTTCTTGACTCTTTTGTCAGTTCAGAGGGCGGCCATGTAAAAATCTCATACCATTAGTGTCCCACTAATGTGAAAATATAATAATTTACTGGTATATGTTTTATGCACAGTCTGTACAATTGCCTAAGTTTAAATAACAATATATCTCTTGTTACTTTAGTCTATATAATAATAACCTAGTTAAAAACCTTCTCTGCAGAAAATGATCACATAGCTATTCTTGGTTTGTAATCATTCCCAAGAGAATCCAAAGACAAAGACATGGCGGCCATGTTGGTACCATAAACAAAAAAAGCTAATGACAAATCTTTTGTTATCGTCTTCCAACATGGCGGCGATGACGTCACATGCAAACGAAGAATAGAACATGGTTAATGGATTTATAGAACTCATTTCCTATCTTCTGGAAAGTACTCTACGATTTAGAGATATGAAATAAAAATAATTTGTGGTAACATGGAGTCATTTATTATTTGATTGAGTAAGAAAAAAATAGAAAGATACAAGGTCTAAGGGTCTGGTCGTCATTTAAAGGTGGTGAAGGGCTAGCTGTTTTAAAATGGGGATACGCCGAATGCAATAATGGCCACCATTGACTTTCAGAAATAAAAACTAATCTTGAAAAATAAGCACCACCTTAAAAAAGAGTAAGCAGAAATATGTATTTCTGGAAAGTTTTATTGCTATAAATCAAATTCCAGTGAAGTTATTTGGAATCAAAAATACAGAGATTTATATGTGTTCAGTCAACTGAGGACTGACTAGCCTCGTTGTGGTGTTTTTGCAGTGTTTTTTTCACAATTCTAAATTCTCATAACTTCTCAAAAGTTTAATATTTCTACCTCAAACTTTCTAACTATATGTTGATATCATTCGAATCTATAATTTTAATGTAGTGCTTAATTAAAATATGAATAAAAAAAATTATGATAATGAAGTGGCAGCCATTATTGCATTTGGCGTATGGGTCAGCCTTCTTTTATAAAACCCCAAAAAGGTAAAACAGGGGTTGATCAACTCTTCATATTTGTGTAGTGGAGTTTGGGGTTAATTCTAGAGGGTGTCAAAAAACAAATTCCCCAGGGCCTCTAATTAATAATTCACCACTTTTTTCCTGGCTTCAAAAAAAATCTCTTCCCAAATATTTCAACCTCAGTCCTTTCTCTGATTATTAATTGCAAATTGTTTTGGTTGTGAGAGTCATAATTATCCACTTGAGGGTGTCACTCAAAAACATCCATCGGTTTTATAAAGTTTTTTTTGTTAAAACATTAAATAAAGACTTCACTTCACATCACATTTTCATTTTTTAATGCAGAATACTTCTATTAGTAACAAAATCAGAGGAAAGAAGAAGAAATGAAAAGATTTTTGAGTAACTATGACAACAGAAAAGGTATTGAGCTACCTTAATTTTCTATCCAATCAGAGAGGTGCAGATACCTCGTGTCGAGTGGTGACGTAATAAGCCTTCTTTTCGACCGCCATATTTCTATCAAACAGAACTACTCGGCCATTTATGTCGAGTTTTTCTAGATTACTGCGAGTACTCTCTCCTAAGAATACTTCTGAGGTACTTTGCTCGTTAAGAATCATGTCTAGATACGATAGAGGACGTTCGTTTGATATGGGAGGTCGTTCAGACCGAAAAAGGTAAGACTTTTAAAACTGTTAAGAAAAAACGAAAATGCCTACGCCATGACATGGCATGGCGTCGACGATGTCATAAGTCGTCAAGTTTTCTTCATTGAAGTTGTTTAAAACCTTAGAAATACATCGAAAATGCTTTTTTCAAGGACTGAGTCATTGGAAATACGTAAAACAAGTTTCTTTTTGTCAATGTAATCCAAAGAAAGGCAAATTGCGAGCCATTTTTAACACCTTCGGCGCACAAAAGTGCGATATGTATCTTCGAGTCCAAAGCGCGTCCTTCTTCGACAAACGGGTTTCTTTTTCTCTAATGAGGTTTATTCGCTTCTTTGTTTATGGTATTTTAAGAAATGAAGTGTTGGGGTTAATAAATCTAACGAAAAGATGTGTTTGTCGACGTCTCATCGATGAAGTTCGTTGTCTTCGGTTTCTTCTCGTCCCAAGGCAGTTACAAGAGTATACATCTTTCAAGTGTCTTCCTCGTCCTTTCTTTGTCCATACCATTTGTAAAAGATTTCTTAACTTCTTTCACGTAGTGTTTCTTTTGGATACATAGTATCTAAGGTTTAAGTGACAGTCATTTAGGTTTTGGATAGATAAAATTTCTAAAAGGAGAACGAACAACAGCCATAAAATGCTTGTAGAATGGGCTAGGCTTTCTTAAACTCGATAGGATTTTATTATCTCCAGCAGTTCAGATATTTTTTATGCAAATCTAATAAAAATGTTATTTCATTTGGCCCATTTCATTTATTCAGGGTTAAAACAAATGCTTTTTCATGCCTCAAAAAGATAGATCCACATAAAGTACCTTTGTAACAGTCTAGATATTTAGCTTATATTAACCAAACAATTAGAGATCCTACAAGTTAAAAAAATTGCTTATTTTATGACTCCTTAGATTCTAAATGTATGAATTCTTAAAATAACATGGCATGGTGAAGCAAATTACCATTAGTGGGGGAGAAAGAGGAATTGGCTGACTAATTTGTGTATGGAGTAAACACCAATAGGCCACTTTCGATATATTGCTCATTGCTCAAGAACAAAATTCCCATGTCGAGGCTTAGGGGAATAAAACAAAAGAAATGATGAATTATTCCCCTAAACCTTGACACTGAGCTTTTGTCCTTGTGCAGTGGAACACATCTCGAAAGTGGTACATCGTAAAGTTAAAGAATAATTGAGATGACTACAGGCCCCATCCTCTTTCCCCAGCCCACTCACTCCAATTTGTCTGATTTCTATTTTTGAATATAATTGCACAGTTTCTCATTACCCTATGTAACTGTCATGTGACTACCCTCCTAAAATAAAGTTAATTGATTGAATACAAAGGTATTTATTTTGATGAGTTAGGCCCGTTTTAGACACAGAATCAAATGCAAATGAGCAAAACCTATTGTTTGATTTCATTTGCATTGGATTCGGCACATGTGAAATTAGATGTCTAACCTGGGCCTAAAGTGGAGTGCAAGTGTTGGTGATCTTAGTAAGGGTGTGCTTGTAATATTGTTTGTTTTTTCCTCATAGTTTGATGGGCGGCAGTGGAGGTAGCTATGGTGGTGGCGGGGGCAGCTATGGAGGAGGAGGTAATCGTTTTGGTGGTGGAGGGGGAGGAAGAGGTGGCAAATCCAACAGCCAGCCTGGTGCATCTCTTAGAAAACCCAGATGGGATCTCAAACAGCTTCCAAAATTTGAGAAAAATTTCTATAGAGAGCATCCAATTGTACAGGCACGACCATATGAGGAAGTTGAAGCATTTAGAGTACTACATCAACTGAGTGTCGCAGGAAGAAATGTACCTAAAGCTACTCAGGATTTTACGGAGACTTCATTTCCTGGTGAGTTCAATGTTCTGGATCAGATTTCTTACTATTTTGGGTGCAGTTATAACATCACATGCTGTAATATGTTTGTATCATTTAAATAATTTTTCTTTACTTTTAAGATTTCATCATGGAGATGTTCAAAGCTAAAGGTTTTGAAGCACCAACATCAATACAAGCCCAGGTAAAACCTTCAAATTATGATGCTTGATTTTTAAATATTTGTTATTGTCACTTAGTTTTTGCCTTTTTTTAATCCAAGGGATGGCCGGTAGCACTAACTGGAAGAGACTTGGTTGGCATTGCACAGACCGGCTCAGGAAAGACTCTATCTGTAAGTTTACAACTCTTTCTGGAATATTAAAAAAAAATTTATATTACAATTACAGTGTAGATGATTTCTCATCTGCATCAAATGATTTTTGATATTTAGTGTGCAAGTATGGAGTGTTTGAATCAAAAGTAAAATAAACATCTTTATTTGGATGTCTTAGGCCCAGTCCAACCAAAATATACATTAGTAAGAAAAGACGTCAATAGATTCAGCAGAAATGTTTGATGTTTGAACAAGGCCTAAAGATGATTTTTGTCCTTTTTTCAGTTTATTCTACCTGCAATTGTGCATATTTACAACCAACCCCTGCTGCAGCCTGGTGATGGTCCTATCGTAAGTACATTTACCATGGTATTTGGTAAAAAGCATTTTAATTAGAAATACTAATAAAACAAAGCAGTAGAGCAAATGATGATTTTCTTGATAACTTGATTTTGTGTACACAAATAATGTAGACAAATTGAATTCCTCGTTGCTGAAGCTCCTGATACATAATTTCTTCTTTTTGATTTGAATTATCAAAATTTCAACTCTGTTTGACTTCTTGATTATTTTGAATTTTCCAGTGTCTTGTGTTGTGTCCAACAAGAGAGCTTGCCCAACAAGTACAGGTATGTTTAAACTTTTTCTCCCAGAGGAAAATGTCTATTTGCAGAGCTTTTGTTTTCAACATTTGCCAGGCAGAATGCTCCTGGACCACTCTAAATTCTCAAGGCTTTGAGAATTCAAGGCCTCCAACCTATCAATGAAAATTACTATATTTGCCCTTGTGATTAAATTAATGGATTTTTAATTTCCAGGGAGTTGCTGGGCAATTCAATAGGACCTGTAAGGTTAGGAGTACCTGTGTTTATGGTGGTGCTCCAAAAGGACCTCAGATCAGGGAATTGGAAAGAGGTTTGTATTGATTCTTTATAACTAAGGATATTATAGAACCATCTATTATGAATTTTGGTTGGCATATTAGCATCATAAAGACAATGTTTATAACTATTTTCCTGTCCAGGTGTTGAAATCTGCATTGCTACACCAGGAAGATTAATTGACATGTTGGAAGGACGGAAAACAAATCTACGCCGATGTACATATCTAGTTCTGGATGAGGCTGATCGTATGCTTGACATGGGTTTTGAGCCTCAGATCAGAACCATCATTGAACAGATCAGACCAGACAGACAGACACTCATGTGGAGTGCTACATGGCCCAAGGAGGTTGAAGGACTGGCTAGAGACTTTTTAAATGATTACGTTCACATTACAGTTGGTAATTCTGGCCTATCAGCTAACCACAAGATCTTGCAGATTGTAGATGTCTGCGATGAACCTGAAAAAGACCATAAGTAAGTATAATTATTCTAAAAATACCTATCCTTGGAAACCCAGAATTAGATTTTGTCACTCCATCTTTCACTCTCTCCATACACCTCAAAGCCTTCGTTCTACATACTTGTTCTGGAAGTTGATCCAAATCATAGTTCTAGCTTTACTTGTCCGCTGATTTGTCGATGTACAAAAGTTGATAAATCAGTGGCTACTTTAAGATCAACTTCTGGAATAAGTGCTAAGAGAGAATGGGTAGCATCTCTGCCGGTAGATATGAAGTAGCAGACTCTGCACCTGGGTTTCTAAGGATGTAAAACACCTCATAAGTTTTTAGTTGTCATGTTATGGCATAGTCAAGCTTATGATGAGAGAAATCAATGATTCCTGATGTCACTCAGGTGACCTGTTGACAATTTTGAATTCCTCGTTACTGAAGTTCTTGACTAACAACTAATACATGTAGAACTGCTTTAGCATTTTATGGGGTTATGACCAAGATGTGTTTAATTTCTTTAGGCTTCTCAAGCTGCTAGAGGAAATAATGGGAGAGAAAGAGAATAAGGTAAGCTACACATTTGAAGAAATAGGATACTCACTACTAAATATTTGAGTCTGTACTGAAAATGATCTCCGTAAAGTGTTTTGCTTCATTGTTTTATTAAATAAAACTAACTCTGTGTCATGGGGAAGCATGGGTTGCATAGCAGCAAGACGCTCACCTCCCGCCACTGCGATCTAAGGTTCAATTCCCAGACTTGGTATCACATGTGAGTTGAGTTTGTTGTTGATTTTCTCCATTGCTTTGAGGGTTTTTCTTCAGTTTTCCTCCCTCCGCAAAAAAAATCAACATTCCTAAATTCCAATTCAATCATGGACGAGGACCACAATTTATCAGCTGGTAGCTGTCACATGTTATCCTTGTAAAACAAATTGGTTTAGTTTAGTTTTACAAACTCTGTTTCATGTTTCAGACTTTAATCTTCACTGAGACCAAGAGAAGAGCAGATGATCTCACAAGACGGCTAAGACGAGATGGGTAAGAAATACATAACTCTCTAACATTGTTCTTATTAGAAGCAAGCTACTGGCTAATTTTTACTTGCAAAAGTAGTCACCTCTGTTCACTTGGATCTTCTGTCAAAAATTCTACATTTGTTTAGCAATTGTACTCATTAATAATTATAATATGGTTTCATTTACTTCAGGTGGCCTGCAATGTGTATTCATGGTGATAAAGCTCAACAAGAAAGAGATTGGGTGTTAAGTGGTAAGAATTTAAGAGTTCTGTTTTGACTCCCTGCTGTTACTGAGATTACTGCTATTTCCATTGAACACAACCATCTCCAAGTTTGTACATGGTTACAGAAAGCTGTCAATCCCCTTATATTTTTTGAGCTGTCAATCCCCTTGTATTTTTTTAGCTGTCAATCCCCTTGTATTTTTTTAGCTGTCAATCATCTTGAATTTTTTGCAAAGCATTACAGAAAAACTCTAATGAAATTGTTTTGTCTTTCAGAATTCAGAAAAGGACATGCACCAATCCTAGTAGCCACAGATGTTGCATCAAGAGGCTTAGGTATGTTTTATATAGTTCTCGGGGATATCTTTTGCACATTTATTTACCTAGAATTCCCTTACAATTATTTAACATGCCAATTATTCTCACCACAAAACTATTTCTAAATGATGCACTTGATAGATAATGTCTTGTACTTTATTTGAGTCTGTGGTTGTTCTATGGCTAACCAATTGAATGTTATCTTTAGTAGGTGTGTGCATTTTATGTTTTTTATTGTAATGGAGGGCCGGTATATGACAATGGCCTTCTAGGGTTTGGATCCAGAGTGTTCATGACTGGCGTAAGTTGCTATAACAGCTGATTCCGAGGGAGTAAACAAGCCAACATTTAATTCATTTCTAACGTTACAATATCAGGCAAGTATTGCTAAAACATACCTTTCAAAACTGACTTCCCATGGAGTGACATTTTTCGTAACTGTTTCTTCGAGTTCACCCTTGTCCTCACAAACGTCCTGTGTTAGGCATGCCTGCAAACCCAAGGCAAGTATCAAGTGAACATATCTGCATCTACCTCAATAGACTAGAACGTTAACATTAGTAACATTGAGTATTTAAAATGGCTCATCACTTTGTTGTTGTTCTGTGAACTAATTATTACCAGTCCAGTAATTTTTTCATGTGTGTTGCACCTTTCTATTATTCAACTCTGATATTAAATTTTTGTTGGTAACATGTAGCACTCACTTTCTCAAACTAGAGGTCGACTCTAAAAGTATTCAGCTTTTTATTTTCCATTTTTTCATTTACTTGTGATGGCTTGTCTCTACAATACTGCCTTTCACTTATGTGGAGGTCATTTTGAAAAGTAACCAAGCTTCTGGATGTAAGTTGGGTTATTGGTCACATTAGACATCTTGATTACAATACACCAAGCAGTCTATATCACTGCAAGGTCACAGATGATCTTGCTTTCATGCAAAGGCTTGGTTGCTTTTTAAGATAGCTTTCACAACTGTTGAAATTCATTCTGTAGTATAGAAATATAGACACTGCCTTAACAGTCCAAACTCTAATGAATTAGGTTTGACAAAATATATTATTTAAAAAAAATATATTTGAGGTTGAATTTCAATCCCATCATAGTCTTTGCAAACATGCTCTGATGACCATCACATTAGTGTGGGATTATCTGCTTGAGTGATAACATCCACATTTATTAACACACTTCACATATCAAGCCCATATGCCTTATAGAAATTGTAGTCTTTCAAAAGGAAAAGGCTTGCAATCTTGTGGTGAAGTCTTGTTGTTGATATCGCCATGTCTTTATTGATTCTATATAAGACGTGTGTCATGTCTATTGATGTATAAAGCATGATTGACATCCAACAATACTGAGCAAGAAGCAATCCATGTCTTAATTTATCCAACACACTGTACAGTGTGTATTTTTGTATATTCCAGAAATGTGAGGATAATAAAGAGCGAAAATGTTTCAAATCTGTCTTAGTGTGGTGGTTGTACAGATTCATCTTTTTTCAGTTTTTTTTTCTTTCTCCTGGGGTTTCACATCAGTGCAAGCTTTGTGGAACCTACTAAATCATTCTGTACAACCACAAAAAGATCAGTGATAGGTGCTTTAGTGTTCAGAATTTTACTGTGTCTTGAACCATTGGCATTTTAGGTAGATTTGTAAGAATTGAAATCAGATCAGCTATCCTAATGTAGTCTGGCTCGGCATATGAAAAAAATATTTTTAATCATTTCTTTATATGTATGTTTTTAATTAACATTCCTTTATATGTTGACACAATTTGAACAATTCAAAACCTCAATTTTTAAGCTCTTTCTTATTTTTTATATAAAGTATGAGGATACTAGTGTGTGTGTATTATTGGCTTGCTTAAAGCATTTTATCAGCATGCCTAAAGTTAATGTATGCAATGTTAGAAAAATATTTTTTACATGTTCTGGACCAGATTACTTTAGCCGTTTATGCAAGCAGTTTTTAATGAGTGTTAAGAATGGTAGGTGCAGTATTTGACTCAAAACGTTTTAGCAGAGGACAATTTGTGAAGGATGTTCGAAACTGTTTAGTAAGGCCCACAAAGCTTGAACTAATATGTAAGGGGTCTGGATATTCGGAAACACTGTATAGTAATTATAACGACATGACAACAATTTTTTGGCTTTGGCTCCCTCTTGTTCATCTGAAAAGCACCGAGTCATGGATTCTGGTTCCTGCCGTGAGGAGATCATATCTAAACTGGCCATGGAAAAGCTTCTCTTAGAGAGTAGCTAGGGGATGGAGAGTAACCGTGAGTATAGGGGAAGGCTTAGGGGATTGATTACTAATGCTCATTAGCATAACTCAGCTGCAGACTGTCTGGAAATTCACTCTGATTGACATGCAAACACTCGTCATGAATTAGTGTTCATTCACTACAAAACAAGTCCTTTACAAATGTACTTTATTATTTCCAAGAACATTGGCTGAGTTATACTAAAACAATTAGCCTAGTATGCTCTTGATAGAAACCTTGAGTGTCCAGTTTAATTGTTAATTAGTATCCATTCTTAATCTCTGCACACATGGTAAATCTTGCTCTGCCAAAAAAAACAACATTTCAGTCCTTAAAAACTCTATCTGGCAAGTTTCTAACAATATATTACCACAATACATCACAATTTAGACATCACAGACATCAAGTTTGTGATCAACTTCGACTTCCCAAGCTCCACAGAGGACTATATTCATCGCATTGGTAGAACTGCACGGTCTGATCGTACTGGGACATCCTATACCTTCTTCACTGTCAATAACGCTAAACAGGCCAAGGATTTGGTGTCTGTGCTGGAGGAGGCAAAACAGCATGTTAATCCAAAGCTCTTTAATATGATAGAGATGTCCAAAAACTATGGCAAAAGTGAGTAAACACAAATGTCTTGGGTCCAGATAATTATGCAGCCTTGTTTCATCAAATTATATTTGGCACAAGAAAAGTTCAACAGTTGAAATGGGTCTTACTGTCCTATACCTGAATAGGCCTTTTGCATCAATCGGTCACGTGGTACAACGTTGTGAAAAAATCAGCTCCGGTCAAAAATAAAAAGCATAATCAGAAAGAGCACCTTAAAGTTAGTAATCTAGCCGAGTTTGAGTGTTTCGTGATGTAACGGAAAGGAAATATATTTTTTTGAAAACGGGAAATTTTACAAAGAATGTATAGCTGGATGGCAAGACATGCCCTCTGATTTTTTCGCCACGTTGTACCACGTGACCGATTGATGCAAAAGGCTTATTCCTCAAAACTATGGAAATGAAATTTAATGCTGCATTTTGGCAGCACTGCAAATATGTAGCTCACTTGTACAACTGTGGTGTTAGTATTATGTAAAACAATTTCTGTGTATTTGTCTTAACAGTTTGTTGCTTTGTTCATTTCTGTAGAGAGAGACCGTTTTCGCAGTAGCACTGGTGGGAGAGGTGGAGGTAGACCGAGTTACTATGACACCAGAAGTAGTGGTGGAAGTAGAGGTGGTTCTAGATCTGGAGGCATGATGAATGGATATGGTTCAAGGAGTGATGGTGGTAGCAGTAGTGCGAGGGGCTCCTCTAGCCAAGGGAGCAACAGATTCAAAAGCAGTCAATCAACAAGACAGCCTCCACCACCACCTAGCAACCCACCTAGCAGCCAGAGTTGGAACCAGAATACCAGCTACAACTATCAGAGTTCATATGGACAAGCACCTCCCCCACCCCCTCCCCCAACCCAACAGTACACCCAACCTCCCCCTCCCCCACTCCCTACCCAGTCTATGATGCCGACCCAGACACAGTATACCCAGGCTTATCAACAGGCATATCAGAGTTATCAACAGGTTGCTCAACAAGCAACAACACAACAACAGCCATATGTTTATACCACAACCACACAATAGAACTGACCTTCACACACCTGAATCATTACTTTTTATCAAAACGACTACGTTCCCTAAATAACTGTAAATGTACTAGTCATTTATAGCTGGCTTTTCTCTATAAGATCGTGCTAACTAACAAGACATGTTGTCAGCATGTAATATAATTATAAAATTTGGCATGCTTTCATTTGCAAATTATTACTGTTCTTTGATTTTAAGAAATATTACACAAAAATGTAAATCTGACAAAAATGTCAGTGTTAACAACATTTTTTTGAAAGTTTTTAGCGGATTAACTTCAATTTATTTTCTGGCAATTGAAATGGTTTGTGAATAGAGACAAGATCTAACAAGATGCACTATTTGCAAATTGTATTTATTTGACATGGATGGACGTAAAATAAACAAGTTTTTAAATATTATGTATGTTCTTTTTGTCGTTGGTGGAACCCTGGATTCTGGAGGCTATTGTCACTGGTAATCATTTCTTTGGTGGAAAGTCACAAACAGAAATATAACTTCTTTCAGGGCTCTAAATACAAAAATAAATTCTTTGTGGGCGAGTGATGTCATCAAATTTCTAAAATCTAAACTATAAATCCTACAAAGCTGTTCTTTGAACCTGTTGTCAATAGACTACTTTGCTTTTGAGATTTGCGACAGCCTTGCTCGGCGTGCTTCCATAATGTCACAAAAATCAATATTTTGAGGCTAGTTTTAGATTTGTGGATCGAATTAACATTTATAAGTGATATCTAAAGGGTTTTGAAGTAAAAACTAATGATAGCTAAGTCAGTGAAATTTGGCCTGCAGTTTGGCCATTAGCAGGCAGCTATTTCGAGCCCTGTCTTTATCAAAAATGGGATAGATATATACATCAATGAATACTGTTCAAGATTTAAAAAAACATTTATTTCAAATTTATGTGTGATTCACCATTTGGGTATAAATTTTAATACTATTGTTGCAAAGTAGTAATAGTGTCAATCCCTGTATTTTTATCTTAAAGGGTGAGGTCCCCTGTACATGCATTGTTATATTACAACTATCTTATTTGAAAACAAAAACTAGAGTAGTAATTGCATAGAAGTAGGATAAAACAGATCTACAGTGCATAAACTTTCTTTCACTTTGGAATAATTAATTATGGCTTAAAATAACCTTATGAATATCAATAGACTGTTTGCATCATGACCTGATACTAGAATCCTTTCATAGTTTGTGTTCCTGTATAGGTGGTCATCATTCCACTGCCAGAATGCTTATTTTCTTGTCTTGCTATAGAGCTGTTAAGTGTGACATCAATATTTTTTAAATTTCATTTTTAAGTTTTGAAAACTATCAAAAAAAATATAATGCACTTAAATCTGAGTGTTGGCAAAATTTCATATAGCTACGTGCAACAGATACT
>JAUUIK010103287.1:1190-16339 GCA_032270385.1 Urticina crassicornis | reverse complement strand
CTTTTTAATAAATAACGAAAGACAACCGTGTTTGCACAGGGAAATGCAAACACGGCTCTCGACCAATCAGAGTGCACAGACTAACTTAAATATTTTATAATGAACGATGTGAAATACTTTTTAAAACACCAGATCTATAAAGAATGGTTAAACACCATAAAAATATTTCAATTATAAAAAACAAAACAAAAATGCTATTTTGACCAGGATGGGCCCCAATACACACGAAACAGAATATCTGCTGTCTGTACATACTGCCAAATCCCTGTGCTATGCCAGTATCCCCCCCCCCCCCCTAAAAAAAAACCAGGGATGTTTTGCTTGATAGGGTATGGTTTTTAAGTTTGTTGTCATAGGGTATTTATCAGGCTGTTATCTAGCATTCACAGGGTATAATTTTTAAGCTGTTGTCTTTAATAGGATAAGGTAACTTGGATTCAAGTCCTGGAGAATGTCTTAAATTGTGGTAAATAATCTTGAACAGGAGGGAAACTTTCAAAAAAAAAAAATTAAGTTTATAAGTTATTATTATGCATGCGCTTATCAATGACTTCCCACAGGGGTAGGCCCCCGGGACACGGGGATTTGTTCAAATGTCTAATCACACCCTATGGCACCTTTGTCATGCACACAAAAAAATTACCTGATTTGTCTCAACAGTTTGTTCTTCTGGTTGTTTCTTACGCGTTCGGAAGGCGAATTTTTTCTTCGGCAAGAACCTCTCCCGCTGTTCGTTTATGGTTTGCTGTAGAGCATTCAACTTATCTTGAGACAGCTTAACGTCGTATGCCGGTAGGAACATAGTTGAATCGGCCAAAAACTTCTGCAACTGTAGACATTTTTCCGATAATTTTTCAAAGTACTGAGTAATAATCTGTTTGTCACCACGTCCGCCATCTGCTATACTTTGACACTGGCTTATCATGTTTTCCAGCTCCAGCTTCTCTTTAGAAAATGTAGCTATAAACAAATCCTTGCTCTCTTCAGGTTGTAAGTTAGAGGTAGTTTCATTTTTTCTCTTATCGATGGCTTGTAATCGTTCTTCGTTTCTTCTTGCTAGTCTCTCCCTTACGTCCGCCATCTTGTAATACTCCCTCGTACCCAAGCCTTAACGTCACAATAAGACCGTGATAGATCTGGGTACAAGTCTTCGAGGAGTCCTTCTTCATGTTCCTTGTGTTCTTCGTGTTTCTATAAAATCCAAGATGGCGTGGTTGTAAGATTTTAAATTTTGAGGTGATTAAATTAAGTAAAGGGAGTAAGATGGATCCCTTTCAGTACCAACAACAGCAGCAGTTACAATATCAGCAGCAATATGGCCAACAACAAGTCCAATTCGTGCCTGCTTATCCTTTTAATGTTCAAGCCCAAACTAACCAACATGGCGCGCCGTCGGCTCAATATGGAGGGACTTTTACTGCGTTCTCACAGCAACCTATGAATGCGATGGTAGGCATGTATCCTAGTGTCGTTCCCGAGACACAGCTCAATCAAAATCAAGGTCAGCCTCAAGGTTTTACACCAACGGCATACACGAGTCAGAGCCACATTAACCAAACTTATCAAAGTCCATTTTGTGGTGCATATCATTTTCAACAGCAACAACCGGCTACTAACTTACCATCTAATACTGATATTGATAAGGCAAACTTACCAACAACAAGTTCTAGTTCTAGTACAAGCTTCGTTCCTCCGCCGATGAATTACCCTACCATGAGCATGGCGGGTAGTGGTGCTGTTCAGCCATCAGTAGATGATATCAACCAAAAGTACAGTGAACAGTATCAAAAATGGCAGCAACAATATAACGAATGGCAAGCACAACATGCTAATCATCCCGACAAGAAATTATTTCTAGAATATCAACAGCAAGTACAGCAGTGGCAGCAACAACAACAGCAACAGATTTTGCAGGTTCAAGGTGTAAATTTTAGTCAGCAATCTCAAACTCCTTCACATGCATCATTACAAAATCAGTCTTCTATATCCCAACAATTAAACCCACAAGTAACTCCCAGCAAGACTGTGCAACAACCAGTTCATGCACAAAGTAAGACAACACAAGCTCCATCTGTCAATCATACAAGTCATATTTCTCACCAGACACAAAATCAGTCATACATGTACCAGCAACTTCCTGCTATGCAATATCAGTCCTCTACTAATCTATCAAATCAAGCCTCTAAATTGAATACAAATCAATACTACAATACCACGCAGAACTTTCCAAGCATGCAGAACTTTCCAAGCACGCAGAACTTTCCAACCACACAGAAACCTCAAGATGGAAATACTCAACAATATGGTAAGATTTCTGATAACAAAAAAATAGATTATGGTCAACAGCGACAAAGTCAACCATATCAACTACACAATCAAAAGGGGAAGCAAAATCCAAAAACCATTGCACCCTCTGATCATACATTGCAAGGTATTAGTATGGGAAGACCAAAATCCGACGTCTCAAAGGAGAACAGTACTCAGGGTGGTTTCAGAACAGATGCTATTAAACCTTTACCTAAATGGATGCAATCCCAGGGAAATAAGAAACAAGAGAACAATAAAACAACACAGGTTAAACCAAGTGCATCAAGGTGGGTTCAGGGTGAAGCAAAATCAACACCACCAGAGAAAGGAGGATCAAAACAAATACCAAAGTGGCTTCAAGATTTAAACAATGAAAAGTTGGCACAAGAACAACAAGGATATCATAGACAAGCAAACAAACAACAACAAAATATGGAAGGGAATGAACCAGTTAAAGAACAATTTCAACAAAAAACAATCAAAGAAACAAAGCCAATACCAAAGTGGCTTGTAGAGACCAAAACCAACAGTATGCAATCTTTTACTAAGCAATCAATTGTTACGAAAGAAGCAGAAAGGTACTTTACATGTATGGTTGTTATAATTATGGAATTTATCTACCATATTTGCTTCATGTCTTAGCATACTTTTAATAATATCAATGGAAGGAAATATTAGTTTAGACTAGATCTTTTTCTCAGCCGTGCACAATCATCAAAATCTGACAAAATTGACAGCCACAAAGCCAGAAAAGGCGATTCAGGATGTGAAAATAAAGTGATTTTTGATCACTAAAAAAAAAATTTGAGAATAATCTCCTTAAAATTTGCCTTTTTTATATTGTGGCCAGTCAAATTTGGATGTGCACGCAACCCTGCTAAAAAGGGCTAATGGACTATGAGCTTCATGTTTCTTTTGGCTAATAATTGGTAAGGGGCATGCCACAAGCCAACTATCAAAGTCAATAGAAACCTAGAATCAGCAAGACTAATTATTTTAACATAAGCCAGCCACTGTTCTATACAAGCATCAAGAGTTCCAGACTTCCAGTACATGAACATGTAAAAGGAAAAGTGAGCCCAAGCTATGTTTTTGCTTTTTGCATAACAATGCATTGTTTCTAGACTTGGTGCTCACTTGTCCTTTGTAATAATCCCACAATGCATTGCACGCATACCAGAAGTCAGGAACTCTTGATAATCTTGACAATTGAAAAATAACAAGGAAACAAAGGAAAATTCTAATAAAAAGGGATTTTTCATGCCCTCCCAACTATCAAATGGTAGTATGTGTCTGTCTAAGCCAATCAGATTTCAAGTTTATTGAAATTAGTTGATGATTGATTTATGTTAATATAACCTACAGTGTTTGTATACTATAGCAGAGCTCTTTTGTGGTTACATGTAGATTAAATTGCTTAGTTTTATGATGTCTCACTTCAGATGCCAATCAAACAACATGATAATACAATGTACAGTAGCACTACATTTTTATAAAGTTGTGAAAATGTTTTGAAATTATTTTCCATATTTGCTAAATTATAGTTTATCCGCCAGTGTATAATTATTATGTCTATTATTTATTTAGTATAATTATAATATCCCTTGCCTTTGGGTTTGTTGCAGTTCTCAAGTACAGCAGCCTTCTACTGTACCAGCAGTGTCAACAGCTTCTTCAGGCCTTGCAGGATTCTATGCACAGAAATTAGATCCAAAGCAGGAGCTTGAGCTTTTACAAAAACAGTCATTACAGCTCTTGCAACTTGCACAGTTTGAAAAAAGACAGAAAGAAGTCAAACCTGGTAAGTTTCTACCTCAAGGGTAAAACTCAAGCATGAGCACCTGTCAGAACATGACGAGTACCTATTTTTTGACTCCAGATTAAGTTCAATTCTAAGCAAAAGGAAAATACAATATAGCCAGGTTGGAATTAAAGAAATTATATTTGGTTGTGGAAACCACTGTCTGAACAAGGCTCCTTTTAGAGCTTGTGTCACCAAAAATGGGCACAAATTCACTAGTTTCTTATCAGCAGTTTTGTAGGGCACATTGTACATTTTGTATACAATTAATACATTAGTTTGTTATCCTTCATTGCACATGGAATTGTCCCATGACCCAAAACTATTATTTTTTCATGCAAAGTGCCCTTCAAAACTGCTGATACATTGTAAATGAGCAGAAATAAATAAATAAATAAGCAATTAGCAGTAGCATAAATAATTAGTGGAAGAAGGAAAACTGGAGGACCTGGAGGAAAACCGTTGTGGCAGGGGATAGAACCAAAAAACAACTCAACTCACATGCAGTACCCAGGCTGAGGATCAAACCCACGACCCATTGGGACCACTGCAGTGAGAGGGCAGCATATTACCGCAACACCACCCATGCCACCCATTGGTGATAAGAAACTAGTGTATTCTGAACAGGGCCTTGAGTGATTGAAGGCTTAATACATGTAATCTCTATTAATCCACACTTCTTTTTCTAGAAGTATGTCAACCATTACTCCACACATCAAATCAATCTGAACAACAGTCGGATATCTCCAAGAATCAACAAACATCAGATAATCAGTCATTACAGGGAATGCTCCATAAAGAAGAATTACCAACCCAAACACCTACTGAACCCAAACCACCACAAAGTGCAGAACAGGGAGAAAAGACAAACCAGCCAGCTCATCAAAATGAACAGTTGAAAGGTACATGTTCATAGATTTACCATAATTTCTAATGAAATGCAACACCCTCTCCAGAGTGAGAGCCCATTCTCATATCCAGATCCTTCTCAACTTTCTCGGAAAATCGAAAGCTCTTGGAAACCCTAAAATGTCAAGTGAATTGATTGGCTGTTGAGGGTAACAAAGGAGATATTTTTGATGAGTTTAAATTAGTCGTGAGATAGATGAGTACAGTGTACCAGTTCCAAAGGTTTTTTTTATTAACCATGGATCCTGGGGCTACCCGTAACTATTTGAGCATGCACTACTGTAATGACCTGGTTGCAAGATTTTGGCTTTCGATTTTTAGTGTTTCCATGACTAAGCCTTTGATTTTCTATGAAGATTAGAAGGGTCTTGGTATGAGAGTGAGTCAGAGCCAAGTTTACAATGGAGAACCAACAATTATTAACTTCAGTCACTGTGTATGAATTGTAGTACAATGTATGTGCCTGCACTTGCTTGGTGCATGCCAGCATCCGTGGTTTTAGTCTTAGTGGTTTGGACCTGCAAATGCAAGGTAACCAAATCCACAGACCAACCCCTTGCAACATTCACACTGAGGAGTCGGTGGAAATTATACTTATACCAGAGCCTCTGATATGGTGTGGGGAAAAAAGGGAAATTATGCAGCAAGAAAGGTCAATTATGCGGAAAATTATGTGATTTTTCAAAAAGGTTAAGGTAGTTCGGGACTCTTGCTACTGCGCATCCCGATTGCGCACGATTTTTATGTGGCTTTCAGTGGGGAAATAAAGAATTTTGATGAAAGCTAGCACAAATTTTCTCAAAAACTGGCCTTTAATAATGTCATATGTTGGGAAAAAAATGTATACTGATAAGGAGTGGTCGCTAAGTTACTAGTGCCCAGTCCCAACCTAGCAAAAACACTGAATTTAGACGAATTTGCGACTTTTTTTCAGTCCTAGCACTTTAGTTAATATGGTGACCCCCTCTTTTTATTACATTTTCAAATTTGTAATTTCATAGTCTTTTTAAATCGCGAATAAAAATTGCATTGTTATTGATAGGATTTTGCAATAATTTCAACTTTGTACAGTCATGCACACGATTTTATAGGTCTTGGAATGGCCATTATTTGCTAAATAAATTTTTATTTTTGAACTTCTCAACGGCATTATGGAAAAAAACTATAGCAAACGACAGTTTTTATCAGGATAGGATGCTAGTTTTGTTTCAAATCGTCGTGCTTTATTGAAATTGCTCGTTATTCCCGTTTGTATGACGGAGTTGTTGTTAGCAAAAACAGGCGAAAAACCACCTTAGACCACCCCCCTCAAGTCAAAAACAAATACGGTGACCACCCTTTTTTATTTCATATTTTGACTTCAATTATATTCTCCTTATAGAAAAAGTTTGGAGGAAAATCTATTGTGGGATCTATGGGTCCCGAACTACCTTAAGTTAACCTTGTTTTGCTAGGTTTTAGAGGATGAAAATCACTTAACTCCTAAACATCAGACGACCAAAAAATGGTGAAATTGGATTACATTTACTTTAATTTTTATCTCTCAATTGGTATTCACAATTATATGGAAAGCTATACCTTTTATGAAAGGGTAGTAAATGAACTTTCAAAATTTGGATTTATTTTCCCAAATAATATATTATATATTAGCATAGATTAGCAGAAAATAGCATAAAGTAGCTATGAAATTCCCACATAAAGTTAAATGGATGCAACATAAAGTGTAGTATAATAAAATTTTGAAAGCAAAAACGTTCTTTGGTACATTGGCCACATCCTCAGCAATTCTGGCTGAAATAGGAAGAAAAGAATTGTCAGAATTATTTTCAGTGTAACACATAAATGGATAATGGAAAAATAAACATGTATTACTGACACTGTCAAAAACTAACAACATGACATAAAAGATCATGTTAAAATTAGTAAAGATCCAAAGTTTGAGAGAGATCAGGTAATTATGAATTTTCGAATTTTACAAGGAAATGTATGTTGGTAGCTAGGCAACGAAGTATATCAAATATCGTGTACCGTATATATATATTATAAAATTTCGATTGTATTTTCTGCCCTAAATTACAATTATATCCTCCCGATATGTTCCCTAAGATATACCAATCCATCTCATTGAGGTAATAAGCAAAGTTTGAAACATAAAAAGCAAATATAAACACGATTTCATTGCCTTTAATCAACAATGTCAGGCTACCACGTATTTTTCTGTTGACTCACCTTGATTCATCGCTCAAATTTAGCAGTTGACAATCGATATCCGACTCCTCTCCGCTACTCATTCCTTCTGCGGGACGGTCAGGTTCTTCTTCACTAAGGGTGTTATCTAACATCGCTAAAACTTCGTCTATATTGAAGGAACGCGACATTTTGAAAATCTACTGAATCACCTTCGCATTTGTAAAAACACAACCACGCGCTTGGCACATGTTCAAATGAAGCAAAACTCGGTCAGTGATTGGCTTATTATCCCATCACACGTTACAGAAGATTTAAACGATTTCAAACGTAACGTAACGCGATCATACAGTTTGTATATGATCGATATTTGTAGGGGCTGACGTGCAGGAGTTAAACACTGTCCAACACAATTAGAACACCAACCCCTACACCACTGAATTTCAAATGAATTTCCACTGAATTTCAAATAAACCAGCGGTTTTTGGGAAAACATTTTACGTTAATAATTTTTACTACAAATAATTATTAGTGCCAGAAATAAAATGGTGCTAGGCCTCCAAGGCACGCAATCTATGCCTGGAATGCCTAGCTACATGTACATGATATTGATTCATACACTTCTCAAACATGTTGCAGAGGGTTTCTAAGGAGTTTTCAAAGTTAAAGCACTCTGATGGTTAACTAACAATGAAAGTTTAATTAAAGCGAATATTTGCTTTTGATTTGTTCATATTGTGCTATTTTTCAAGAATTATGCGGCGATCTGCCAAATGTGTGAAATCGCACCATCACGTAATAATTATTAGTCTGAGGCCCTGTCATACTGGCTTAAATCTCAATCTCAAGAAAGAACACATTACAATTAGAAAATAAAGTACCGTATTAAAGTTGGAGCTTCTTAAGGTCACAAATATTCAACATATAATCTTCAAATTTGACAACATTACTAATTTGACTGTTTTTGTGATCTGGTTAATTCTTCGATTAATTAATTTTGAAAAGTCATACCCAGTCCTATACTCAACTTTGTAGTGGCTAATCGCAATTTACAAACTTGACCAAAATGAACTGCAGTAATTTTTAGAATAACACAGTTTTCTTTCACTAGACTGAACATGTTTTCATTCACATGCAACCACAAAATCTTTGAAACACATACAGGCCTAGGTGTACATGCATGCTTCCATTTTATCTCTATTAAACTAATTTGTTCATTCTTTTTCTAGTTGATTCTGAGAGACCCAAAGCACCAATTTCAAAGCTGAAGTCAATACCATGCAGATTTTTTCCAATCTGTCGTAATGGTGCGGAGTGTAAATTTCGACATCCACCCTGCACAACAGGAAAAAGGTGATTTACAAATCTATCATTTTGTTTATTCTATGTTGAGATATGGAAATATTATGGTAATACTGAGGGCTTATAACCAGAAGTTAATGGTAGATGCTTGTACCTATATATATGCGGGGGGGGGGGGTAGTGTGGGAGGGTAAAGCCCCTAGAAAAAAATTACCCTCCCTTACCATAAGAAAATAATGCACAACCCTCCCTAAGATCTAAGATACAATGTACACTGACATGACCCTCCCAAACTTTAAAACCCAACCAAAAAAGAAACATGCTGTGTCTATTCGTACAGCAATCTGCAATCAGTTTAAATACCTGACCCTCTCCAAAATTGAATGAAAAAAAAGTGTGGCCCTTCCCCCCTCTAAATAATGATAACTCCCTTACATGTACTGTATGTTTAATGATGCATAATGGCCAGATAAATCTACATGATTTTTAAGAAGTGTAATGTATGTATGTATTTACTGATTCATTCTTTCAGTTGTACAAAAAAAGACTGCATTCTTGATCATTCAGACTTACCTGATGACCTTCTAAGAATTGATTTGAAAGGTTGGTACATATAATTATTAGTATAAAGGTTCACAAAAAAAAATCTAAAAAGGGAATATATGGGATGACAGCATCCAAAACAATACTTAATAAATTATAATTAACTTTATTTAATGCATGTCATTCCTTCAGCTGATGCTACTCTCCCAGGGAGCTGATGGCGCATACTTCCCCACATCCCCCCCCCCCCACTCTCTACATGTATGTCAGAGCTCCATTTTAAGAATATTAATAAAGATAGATCTGCCTACAAAAATCAGAAACAGGATTCCATTGTCATATGTACTTCTCCATTTAAAAATGCACTAGTTCTTGGGATATCCTGTGTCACAGCCAATGAGAAGTAAGCTTGTTAATTTCAATGTATTCAAAAGATTGCTCACATTTCATTTCATTGGCTGAGATACAGGACATCCCAAGAAAAATTTATTTAGTATGGAACCTTGTTCATAATAAAGTTGAAAGGGAGAAAGAAGTGTGTGAGATCACTAAAAATCAAACCATGGACTTTCAGCTTTATAGGCTGTGCAGTAACCCATTGAGCCAAATAATATATTGATTATTTTACGTAATCCTTTCTCTAACAGAAAGCAGTTTTACAAGCTGTAACAAACAAGATGACAACATTCCTGGTATTGGAGATAACCGTCACTATGTCAAACAAGAAGTTACAGGTTGGTAGTTGGTAATGATAACATTAAATTTCACAATTGAAAGTACAAATTGTGCATTAAATTTCACTTTCAAATTAGAGAGTAATGTGTACTCTATGGTATAACAAAATGAATGTTATTGTAACATAATAATACTTAAAGCCTATTTTTGTTGAAATTTCCATCACAGATACAGAAGAACGACATCCATCACTTTTACAGGTCAGTAAAATTGTTTTTCAGTTTATATTTTCTTCTCTTTTGACCACTTGTATCAGTTATTTGTAACTACATTTGTAACTACAGTACATGTACATGTAATTTTAAGACTGTTTTATCACCTTCCTTGTGTTTCTGAGTGATTTATACTATAAAATAACTGACTCTTGCACAGTTGTGCTGCAAAAAATGTTGTTACCGGTAGGTTGCAGGTTAAAGGCAAACATAATTTTTTCTGTGAACAGAAACTAAACTTACCTTTTTTGCTAGATTTTAGCTCAACATTATTTTTTTAATACTTGTGAAATCAAAAGAATAATAATTTATTAAGAGTTTTCATGACTCCCTAAGTCCATACACCTTATGCAAAACTGCTTGGTCTTGGTCTTTCATCTGAATCTAAATCTTTTGACATTTGCAAATCCGAAATACATCATTTTGCATTAGACAAATGAAATGCAACTTTCAACACATCAATCCCTTTGCCATCCTGTTTTCTAGGAATCACCTTCTGTTCAAGGTAATGACTATGTTGCAGCCCCTGAGAGAGCAAGAGATGATATGAGTAGGTACCCTGAAGAACGACAAAGAGAAGAACTAGATCAATGGCGTGATGATGAATGGCATCATTGGAGAAATGATTGGGATAGACAACCTGTAGAAAGAAGTGAAAGACCAATGCCTCCAAGAGAACGATCACCATCTCAATGGGACGATAGAGAAAGACCTTATCCAGGAAATTGGGATGAATGGGAAAGGAGTGAAAGATCAAGAGCTTGGAGAGATCATTGGGAGAGATCGCCTGAACGTATTGGTGAGAGAGATAGGTGGCCTCCTCAGCGAGAAGATGAATTTAGAAGATTTGAAAGGTGGGAAAGACCTCCTTTAGATGATTGGGATTATCCTCCCTACAGGGAAGGTGTTAGACCACGACCTTTATCACCAAGATACAAAAGAGGACCAGAATTTGATAGGGAAAGATCTCCTTTAAGAGAAATTAGAGAGAGACCTTATTATGACCGAGAGTTTAGAGATGAACCTCCTCGACAACGCCCTTATGAGGAGATAGATAGGTATGGTAGACCACTTTCACCTCCTCCAGATGACTATGACAGGCGACGAGAATGGGAAGATAGAGGAAGAGATTATCATAGACCTTATTCAAGAGAACCAGATTGCAGAGAGCGTAAGTATGATCAATATTACATTACATATACATGTAGATCAAATATATTAACTACTTTTTAACCATGTGCGAGGTTTGTACAGAGAAATTTCTTACCAAGGTTTTTCCATACGGACCGAGTTGTAGGCGAGGTCTGTACAGCAAGACCGAGGTCTGATATTTCTCTGAACAGAGAGAGGAGGGAGGTTAAAAGGAGTTTATTATGAGTAGTTTTTATTATAAAAACAAACATTACTGCAAATTAGTAATTAAGTTGATTGAAAATAAAAACAAAAGTTGCTGCAAATAAAAAGTAAGAACCTCTGAACGTGCAAGGGTCGGGAAGGACTAGCACTAACAGAAAGTATACCAAGATGGCAGCTTATTTACTTGGCAAATGTTTGTATTTCGTAGTTCAACATGTTTTGTAGCCATTGTAGCGTAGAAGTGCTATCTAGTACCGCCAAGTGCTGCTACTCTTGTGGCCGAGAGTTGGACGTTAAGTCTGATTGTAATAAAACGAAACTGGCTTCGCGTCCAACTTGGTCTTTGTCAACTTTTGTTGACATCACTCATCTGAATGTCCAACTCTCTTAATAATGTATTCATATTTGCACCCTGAAATGCCTTTATTTGCAATCTGAAATGGCATGTTGTGTAATAAGTATAGGACATCATATTGTTTTTCTTATGCAATTTGGAATACATTTGAACAAGTGGGTTTTCAAAGAGTTCAAAATTACACGAGCCCACAACTTTTATTGTTTTTCTAGATTTTCTTACACATAATGATTGCCCCATCCACCACAACAAAAGATAATAAAAAAGGGGCTCATACATACTGAGGTTTATTTGGTACTTGTATATTGTTTGGCCTAATGGAAATGTTTTATTTTATTAATTTTAGGGAGAGATGCACCATTATCAGATCAGCAGTCAGAGAGAAGCATTGAGGATTATGGACACCAAGGAAGGAGCCGATCACCTCCTATAGATCTCTCCAGACCCCCTATGTATGACAGACAAGAAAGGTACAGAGATCCTCCAGATCATAAGAGAAGAGATGCATTATATCGGGATAGAAGAGATGTAGATAGGGCTTCAGAAGGTGGACATGATGGACATCCCCACTGGAGAGGAAATACAGGAGCTCAGCAGGAAGATCTTGGATATCGTGATCAGCCTCATGCTAGAGAAGTAATCAAACCTGAGAAAAAGAAGGCAGTAGTTGTTCCAGTGGAGAGCATTTTAGACAAACCTGGCAGAGATTCCAGGCCTGACAGAGTAAGTAACTGAACATTGATTCAGAAGTGTTCTAACTAAGTGGATGGCTGCCAAAGAAAATAGCCACAGAAACTGCAAAGTAGCAAGCAATTTGAGGACTTACTGAAATATAATAATAATAAATATAATATTTATATGGCGCTATTACAGTTCAACTGCCATAAGGCTAGCTCAGTTGGTTGAGCATTGGTCTTTTGTGCAGGAGATCATGGTTTGATTCCCAGCCGGACCAACACTCAGGGTCTTAAAACAACTGAGGAGAAGGTTTTTCTGCCTTTGCTCAAACATCTAACATCTGCAATCAGTTAGATCAAGTTGTGGCTTGGATGGCCATGGAAATTGCGGCCCCGACTCAACTAGAGATTTTAAAACGTAGAGGGTTTCTCAGTGCTACATCAGGACTGTCAAGTGTTACCCTAGCGATGTTAAAACATAGAGAGTTAAGAGGTTTTCAGTGCTACCTCAGGACTGTCAAGTGTTACCCTAGCGATGTTAAAACATAGAGAGTTAAGAGTTTCTCAGTGCTACATCAGGACTGTCAAGTGTTACCATCTCTGAATAAAGTTATGTTTGATAAGTAAATAATAAATAAATAAACGTCTTTGTTTTACAAGGGTAACACAGGACAGCTGTATGAGCTGATAAACTTGTGGTCCTCGTCCATGATCGAATTGGAATTTTAAAATGTTGATTTTTAGGGAGGGAGGAAAACCCTGATTTATTTTATTTATTATGAAAAAACTGTTCAAAGAATATTTACAATTTTGAAAATGTTAATAAAAACTATGAAAAAAATATATATCCAAGAGCTATTAAACTTACTTCTACAACCAGAGTGCAGAAAGTAACAGATTATTTTTTGTTTCTTGTAAAAGAAGCTTTGCATATTGGACTAACCTTATGGGGTTTTGTTGTTTACTAGATTGTCGTTATTCTGAGAGGTCTTCCTGGAAGTGGCAAAACCCATGTTGCCCGACTTGTTAAGGTACAGTGTAAAGTGCTAGAGCCTATAATATTCTGACCAGAAGCTATTTATTGTGTAAATAAAAAAGAGGTGGATTCATGTACATAATGTAGTTACAATATTGCAAGTAATTGTCAAATATTAGAAATGTTATCCTTGTCTTTAAAACAGGACAAAGAAGCAGCCAATGGAGCACATGCCCCTCGCATTATTAGTTTAGATGATTATTTCCTTACTGAGGTCGAGAAGCAAGAAAAAGACCCAGAAACTGGAAAAAGAGTCAAAAAGAAGGTAAAACAAATCATTTTATAGTGGATTTTACCTCAAAGGTTTTCTAATGAAAACTAAATAATTTCTGTTTAAAATCCTTCTTAAATTAATAAAAGCTCAAAATAGAAAAAAAATATGACATTTTTTTATTTTGTGGGCAATTCTAACAATTTGTGGCTGGCCAGCTATCTATATATTTGCACCTGTCATTCCAGAAATGTGGCCTTTTGACTATTATTAGCCCACTATTTTGAGCCCTGACATGTTTTTGTCAATCTTAATGAATGAGTTGCTGGTAGAACGAATTTTTTTAAATATTTGTTTAATCAAAGAATAGAGTTTACGATCAGATTTTCATACTTTAAATAATAAAATTGTGAAGTTTCGTGGAGATGCACATGCTCCCTGGCATACATTTCTTTGTAAAAATGTGTACTTTGAAAAATAAATATTTCCTCAGTATTACAGCAGATCTTCACGAAACTTCACAATTTTATTATTTTAAGTACTGGTATGACAAATCTAATTGTAAACTCCATTTTTCGATTAAACAAAGATTTAAAAAAATCATTTTACCGGTAACTCATTCATTGTTACATGTACAGTACTAATTTTAACTACAGTATGTTTACTTACTTACATGTATGAGACTTTGTTTGAAACCCATTATCTTTTCATATTTAGGTAACAGAGTATCTTTTTGAAGCTGAAATGGAAGATACTTACAGAGCCAGCATGTTTAAGTCCTTTTCTAAAACACTTGAGGATGGGTTTTTCCCTGTAGTCATGGTGGATGCCATTAATAACAAGGTTTGTTGATACTTTTAATCTTGACATTGGAGTTTAGCTTTGCTGTTAAGTATGTGTTCTTACAAAATAAAGAAAGTCAGAAAAGTAGTTTAAGGAAGTTTTGGAATTTGTCAGAGAAAAAAAAATTTCCATCTAAGGTCATGACAAATATTAATATTCTATAATCAATTTATTTAATGTCTTACATTGTTATTTTAAGGTGGAACATTTTGAAAAGTACTGGAGCCTTGCTAAGCAAAAAGGATTTGAGGTATTTCCATAACATTTCCTATAATTTAAACTTGACTTCATTATTAACATTATTAAAAGCAAGGATATTGTCTGTGTTCCATTCTCTGTCAACATTTTTTTCCCCTCTAAAGACAGAAAGTGCCCTTTTTTCTCTTGTGAATTTAGTGTTAAACAGTTCCGTAACAGTGCCCTGAACTACTGTAACACCCCCCTGGGATAGGGATGGATGAAGGGCCCCCTTAGTGGCCCTCTTGTCATTAAAATGAATGCAGTACATAGTAGTAATTAACAGGAGAACAGGACCTTAAAACTGATGGAGAACGTCTTTTTTTTTTTTTGGTTCTGCGATTTCAAATGTACGAAACTGTAAGTACTGTACAGGCTTGGTGGTGCCCTATTTCTTGGTGGTGCGCGAGTTGCTCGTGCGGGGGGGGGGGGGGGGGG
>JAUUIK010103176.1:5319-16350 GCA_032270385.1 Urticina crassicornis | reverse complement strand
TCAGTTAAAAGCCGTACAACTGGCACTGACCAAAGAGTTTGCAATTATCCAGGGTCCACCAGGGACGGGCAAGACATATATTGGACTAAAGGTGATTTCATTTTTTTAACGTTATCTATTTTTCCATATGAAGTATAGCGCCCTTGTTTCCATCGACGACCTCAGCGATCAAATGGAAAATAGGCTTATAATTGTGTTGAACATTAAGGACGTTCATGGGAAAATGCTCTTCCCATGAGATTTTTCTGAAATTTTGTATGACTATGAAAGCATAATTCTAGAAGTTCAATGGGCAAAAAAAAAGTGGGGGTCACCGACCAAACTAAGCTGTCAGTGGACATGGAAGTACACCATGTTTGTCGGTTAAAAGCACAATCGCTTAAAACCGCAGTGAATCGGGAACAAGGAGCAATTTGTGGTAGAAACAACCAACAGATTGTTTCCATTTTTCCACAAGACTCGTGTAATAACATCATCATTGATACACAGTGAAAAATTTGTTGAAACAAAGAAACTATTTGATTTGTTGGACTGAAAATGAACGTACTTAAATATTGAATGATACAATGGAAATGAAAATAGACCAAGCACTCCATAGAAAGTATCATTTCGCATAATTTTGAGGAATCTGTATTTGTACCCATATTAAAGTAATTGGACCCTTAATAAGTCCCTTTCCTGTTTCTGCGATATTTAATGGCCGAGTCTTGTTAACAGGTTGCAAAGGTTTTGCTGAATAACAAGAGCCATTGGAACGACATAACTGATTTTTTGGACGATAATAGATGGGAAAGACTTGAACATCGAAGACAAACAACGCGTCCTATTCTAGTGGTCTGCTACACTAACCACGCTTTAGATCAATTTCTGGAGGGAATCCATGAGTTTCATCCCGAGGGAATTGTACGAGTTGGAGGACGAAGCCAATGCTATGAGATGAAAGATTGTGGTCTCCGCGAGATTAAGCAGACAATACGAGAGTATCATAAAGGTTGAAAATTTAAAAAGTTACATTATTCCAACCTATATATACCCAATTCTGACTGGATGTCTGGGCTCGGTGCTCAGCCACCGGCAAAAAATATATACGTCCACGAACTTATTGTAGAGATAAGGCACAACGGTGCCTGAACACTACCCATGGATTTGTTGTCCGTGGGCATGAGTGCCAGAGCATTGTGCTCCGAGCGTCGTACGGGTACCGTAAGAAACCTGTATAGATAATGAGTTCTCATTAGTGCGCGTGTCCGAGTACCCGGCCACCCCGGGCACAGAGACTGAATGGGGTAAACCGAACAAGACTGGAAATTGGAAAATACAAGTTACAGAGAAAATTGAACCGTCTGTCTGTACCTTCTCTTGCACTTCAACCGTACGTTCACGACTGTTGTTTGATGTTTTAAATGGTACAAAAGTTCAATTTATTTTAAATGCTTCCGTGTTGTTTTTATTCATAGCAATATGTCGTGAACGCCGCCGTCTTGAACGCCTCCTTCGCCACCACGGCCGTCGCCGTCGTAGCAGATATTATTATGATTATTATTATGATAGTAAGTAAAGAGCGTAGCTGCTCAGTGTTATCTTTATTTTTATTTTATTATTTTGTTTTATTTCCCGAGTTATTTTCGCAAAACCTCCGATTGGCAGTGTCTAAACTGTTTGTTCAGAAGAAGGAAATTTCGATCTGTCATGGCAACGGAAGTTACTAAGGTTTGATTTGACTGATCTGACAATCTAAGAGACTTTCATGCTCGAAAATCTAGTGATTGGTTGCCACGGGCTCCTGAAGTCTCCCAGCCCAGGTTCCTTTTGATGGGCAAATTTAATTACATGCAATGGACAAGACGGCCTTCGAAATGCTCCGTGTTTATATGATAAAAAGTACAAATTACTGTGTGTTTTTTTCAGTCGTAATTTGACATCAATAATATTAAAAGGCAATATTAGGGATGAATTTCACTCGTGTTTGTCACAATCGGAGTAATTTCCCGAGCCTTCCCTAAGCATGATTATTGCAAACGAAATAATATGTACATGTTTTTGATTTATAGCAGATGATGATGAAGAAGAAATAAAAATCCCAGAGATTAGCCTGAAAGAGCTTCAGGATATCTACTTCTACTACAAATTTACAGAACTATACCAAGATGCGAATTTCGGCAAGTTAGGTCTCAACACTTCTTCTTCAGCTTTGGGATGCGAACATTTCTGGCGGTTTTTTTGCGCTCCTGAAGGTCCTCTGGAAAAAGCCTTAGGGATTTTGTCTCAAAAACATCCCCACCTTCCTTGGGGCCAAGGATCCCCCTGGGAATTTCGGCAAGTTAGGTCTCAACACTTCTTCAGCTTTGGGATGCGAACATTTCTGGCGGGTTTTTGCGCTCCTGAAGGTCCTCTGGCAAAAGCCTTAGGGATTTTGCCTCAAAAACACTCCCACCTCCCTTGGGACCAAGGATCCCCCTGGGAATTTCGGCAAGTTAGGTCTCAACACTTCTTCAGCTTTGGGATGCGAACATTTCTGTTTTTGATTTATAGCAGATGATGATGAAGAAGAAATAGAAATCCCAGAGATTAGCAAAGAGCTTCAGGATATCTACTTGGACCAAGGATGGATAAGGCCCAAATTTGCAGAACTATACCAAGACTTAGGAGAGATTTCACGCAAGCTTGACGACATAAACTGTTGCATGCAGAAGTATAAGAGCAATGTCATAGGTGAAAAGAAACTGTTATCAATGGGTCACATGACCGAAGACCACTATAACTCCATTGTCGCTCCATTTATGGATACAGCTGGAAGGGGAGTTAAAGTGAAGCCTGATGCCATACATTACTGGCTTGAACTGTTAGCCAACGATTCTGATTTCATCGATTCAGGTATGCAATAGATATTTTCCGAGATGTTCGAGCGCTTTCGCAAGTATCGCGGGCGGATTTGAAAACGAAGCTGTTTCGGGCAAAATTGCGGAAAGTCTTTGAAAGGTACTTGAAGAATGACTTTGAGCTTTTGTTGTGTATTATGTCAACGCGACAAGAAATAATTGACACTAGGACGTGACATCAGATTTCACAATTATTCAATTCTCTGTTATCTTGAAAAGACAGTAGTTTCACTGTCGTATTTAAAAAAATGTGAGGAACAGCGGTGTATATAATAACGCCACATCACACTGACTGTATGCTCGTCGCATTTCAAGTTTGGATTGTAAATTTACAGACCCTTATTGAGATCTCTAGTCCAGCATGTCGTTAGGGAGGTTATTAACAGTAACTGCTTATTTTTGCGAAAGTGATTTTTTGTTATATGCTCTATATACTAGTTTCTGTTTCGTGTATGTTTCCCTTGCTTATTTCTTTGAATAAATAAATTATTCCTTCAGTTCGGGAGCGTGATTAAACAAATATTAATTAACTCCAGACAAAAAAATTTCAAGAGCTCTGGAAATGTCAGGTATTTGTATATTATTTGTTTGTCTTTCGTTGCCCGAAATAGTCTCGTTTTCAAATCCTCCTGCGATATTTGCGAAAGGCTCGCGCATCTCGAAAAAGAGCTATTTCTCACACATTATTTTCGGTTTCGGTGCAGTAAAACCTCTCAATTTGGACTTTTGTTTGTGTAGCTTTTACCCCGTCCGCCACTTTGGAATCATATTTTGAAATCCTCCAAAGTTTTTCGTTTTTAGAGCAACAGTCGTAAGGAAGTTTTAGGTTTGATTTACACCGAAGCAATTCATGTTGTGAGCGTGACAGTTGTAAGCTAAAATCTTACCTTGTAAATCGGCCTTTTCCTTCTTTCGTTATACGCCACTTACATCAATATGACAGACATGTCTTTGTCATTTTATTCCATAAGAAATAACTGTAACCTATAATGGACATCTTATTAGCATAATCTTTGTTTAACATACTCAGTAGCATGCCTTCATCCCTTCAAAAGTCATTCAGTATTTCTTATTGAGGAATGATGGCGGTACAATTTCATGACACACCCTGTTTAGCACTATAGTCGGGTATGATGATTTATATGTCGAAAGACCGGTTATCACTTATTTATACTGCATTTTAACAGGTTCCTTTGTCAACCCAGTTGCTGTGTATCCTCTTGCTAGAGCCAATAGGCACAACTCATCAGAAATCGTTTTTGAAAACGCCCAACCAGCTCTAGGAGTAGACGGCAAGTCTAAAGGTTCCTACAGCCTAAATGGATATAACTCCTATATCTTGATTCCTAATATGGAAAACTCCTTGCTTGACACGCATTTCTCGATGACCATTTTGCTGTATGTGTATCCTACGAGTCAAATAGGAGGGCCAATCGTTACCTTCCATCGTCAAGGGGTTATTGGTATTCAGATAAATCAAGAAGGAATAAAGGATGGTAAAGGTGTACTGTCTGTATCATTTAACAGGTAAGGACTAGCTACATATCACGTGACTCCCTTCCCAACCCCCCCCCCCCCCGCCATGCTTGAAGGGAATTTCAAGACTATTTTTAAAAACAGTGCATGAAACGCTTTTATGATAGACGTGAGCTATACCTTTAATCTAACTGTTATTACTAAATATAGTCGTGACGGCGTGAATTACCAGCCCCTCGTCACAAATGGAGTTCTGGAGCTGAATGAGTGGAACTACGTCGCTGCATCCTACGATTATAACTCTGGCATCTCACGTGTTTACCATGATGGAAAAATGGTTCAAGAGCAACAGAATGCCAGAATGGAGATTGCTTCTTATTTGCCTGTCTGCATTGGCTCCCTTAATCTTCCTGATGACAAGTCATTTTTTTATGGAAGAGTCTCTTCTCTTCAATTTTACCCAGAAGCCATCAGACAGGAACAGATCAGGGCTATTGCAGGAATCCCAGCAGAAGGTAAGATAATACTTCTTATTATATACACATCCCAAGTATATGAGATATCGCGCGCTCTGATTGGTTCCCTACTACTAGGCTATCATCTCATATCTTACACAATTGTAGAGAAAGATTTACCGAAGGGAAGCTGAATTTTTAGGTTTAATCCAAAAAGTTCATCCACAAACCTAAGGAAAGAATTTTTACGAATTATAATTTTCATTTTCGTTTGCCCGGATTCAAAAACAAAGCTCGAATGCCAGCTCAAGTTTGCCAAAACTCAATAAAGTTTGTGAAAGAAATTGAAGGAAAATTCAAAATCCTGAATGAAACTCCAGTTTACTTGTGGTAGCTTGTGGTAGCTTGCGTTTGTACCATTCAAACGAATCACAAGCACGCGCAAGTTTATTGCAAGTCGCCTCAACTTGCGAAGACATTTGAGCGTGTTCAAAGTCAACGCAAAGTCACCGCAAGTCGGTGTTAAAACGAGACGCAAGTTCAAACTTGCGTTGATCGCATGACTTGCGTCCTCGTTTGAACGGGGTTTAAGAACACAATAAGTACAATTCAAGTTAAATTTAAGAGTTATTGATAGAATATCCTAACTTTTTAAGTCAAAATGTCAACTTTTGAACTGTTTGTTTCAGCTCAATTTGTCCAAACGTTAATTACCATCCTAGTTATCGACTTTGTTTATATTTTTGACTTATTCTTGGCTTAGATTTTCATGTAAAAATTGAGCAAATGTCTCCCAAAATTTCTTCCTTTAACAATGTCTCTACCAGAAGTAGTAGTGATCAAGCTACGATCTTGGACAAAATTAAAGAGACATTTTCAATTTCGTCAGTAGTTCTTAGTTATTTTTTCATCCACCTCTCCCGTCCTCCTCCCATTTCAAAGTTGGGGAAAGCATATTTTTCATACTATTTGGTTACAAAGTCAATTCAACAAAATTGAACCAAAGAAAAGGGCGAAATTGGGAGGCACACAATGCATGGCTTTCAGTATTATAATTCACTGAGCTAAAATCAAGTGTGTCAAGTATTTATGTCCGATATTGTAGACGTCCTAGAACTGAAATCCTGTCTCAAATTGTCTTACAAAGATTTTATTTTCTACTTGCACAAATTGATGTCTTGTGTGTGTGTGTCACAGATATTAAAGATCCTGAGGAAGTTCTCGAGATAACAAAAGAAGCGACAAACGACAGCAATGAACGACAAGGCGACGTTTCCTACGAAGCTGACGCAATGGAAACGCTTCGAAAATTAGACGTAGATGTAGACGATTTTTTGCATTTTGGTAATGGAGAGGCTCAGAGTCAGCGACCAAAGCCGAAGCCAGATATCATAGATGATGTTGATGATAATGCTGCCCATGAAGAATGGCAGGTAGTTCAGTGTCCAAAATTTACTGGAAAAAGAGTGAAGAGAGCCCTTGATAAGGAAATGGCTAAGACAGATATAATGACGGATGATGAAGTACAAAGGATAAAAGATGTCTGGGCGTTATCAAAGAAAAATAAGTGGCGTCTCTATAGATACTGGATCCAAAAGTCGTGTGAGCCACACAAACAAAAAGCTCAAAGGTTAGGCCAGCCAGAACTTCTAACTCTTAACTTTTTAACTTGGAACGATAACACTGAGGAAATTGTTTAACCTTAACTCTTAGACACAGTACTTTGTCAGAATAGAGTGAAATTTGGAATGGCTGTTTACTTTTTCGTTAAAGAGCAGAATGGCTACAAAATTGGTATGGTTAAGAAATAATAATAAGAAATAATAATAATAAATAATTCATTCTAGTGTCAAGTGAAGTAGAAGTAATAAGATATTAAAACCGCAACATATATAAAACAAAATATGTAACAAAACTAAATGCAAATTCTAATTAATAAATAATAAATTGATATTAAAAATAGCTAAGTTATTAATAAAATTTACATTTATAAAGTTAAATAATTACCCTAACCTGCTATATGAATGACACCGCTGTAATAACAATTCTGATACGACTGATTAAAATAATAATCATGTTCTTTTATATATGAACTTTGTAGGTGTTATCCCGAATTTGAAATATGTGCAGAGAGATTCAAAGCCCTCCAGAGACAAGAAGACTTAACAATTTTAAGGAAGGCAACTATTATTGGGATGACAACAACAGGTACATAGTTAAAAGACAGACAGACAGATACTGACAGACAGACAAGTAGTAAATAGTAAAACATAATAACACAATAATGTACTATTTAAGAGAGGAACATGAGGTTATATCATACGTATTATTTGATTTTCTACATTCGTCGCGCGGTGAAGCTCAGTATTAAATATTGATGAACATTACATTATATTATTATTATAGTACATTGCCCAAATATGGTAAAATGTCCTTGATATATGTCACCTACACATGACAAATATCCTGCGATACAGTTGTTTAATTGAGCAACTTTTAACAATAGTGTTCCAGATGAAATGAAAAGACAGCCAAAGTTTAAACGGTGAAAATACTTTCAATTATTTAGGCAATGAAAATAGGAAAAAATTCGCTGTCTCTCTACCGGATCAGTTTAAAACAGTGAATAAAAGTCAGTAATTTATAACTGAAACACTTACCAGAGAATTCTTGAAGCAGGTTATATTTAGCTTGGCCAACTCTGTCCTTAATAATTCAGAACGCTCAGCAATTCTTTTTTCTAAAAAATACGAGGTCTTCAGTGAAAACGAGAGGCAGATTTAAAATGGGTACGAATACTGATCAGGTTTGCAGTCTTGAGCCGACTGGGACAATGATAATCTACCAGGAATGAATTAGAGAAGAAGAAGATCAATCCAATACAAACATGTTCGACTGTCCAGGAACTCATTTGAACCATGAATATTTTGTCTTTCGAGCGGCTGAAGCGAAGAAATTCAGTCCTTACATCTTGCAAATCTGTAGCAGCCATAGTTCTCTCTCCTTCTTGCTAGCACTTTTAACATTTCGAAGAATATTAACTTTAAGTTGTCCTTTAAGTTGTACGAAACTATAATTCCAAATAAACAAACACTTTAGAGCTTTTTATCAAGATTTTATACAACATTTCGCCATGGTTTTTCATTCCCATTGAACGCTGTACAAAGGCGCCAAACAACTGACTTGCAAAGGTGCCGTTCATTCATCGTTCGTACCCAGAGCTCCTCGGTTTCGTCTGGGTACGAGACTCTCTTCATTCATCAAATGTTAACAAGTAAACCGCACGCAAGTTTTAGAAGTTAACATTTTACACTTTATACATTTTTCTGAGTATAAATTATGTTTTGTTATCAATTGTGTTGAATAAAATAAAACAGTATTCCTGATCGTTCTTGCGGAATCAAGATATCGCCTGATTTATAGTCAACTCGGGCTACGCTCTCGTCCGCACATTCTCAGTGCAGGGTAACTGTTTCATCAGATTGAAGGTGACAAATTGACAATTTTCTGATTTCTTTACAGGAGCTGCAAAGTATCGTGAAATTATCCAGAATATAAAACCACGCATAACCATCGTAGAGGAAGCCGCTGAGGTACTGGAGTCTCACATTGTCACATCTTTGAGTCCCGGATGTCAGCATTTGATTTTGATTGGTGACCACCAGCAGCTTCGCCCAAGTCCTAACGTTTATGAGCTTGCCAAAGACTACAAGTTAGACGTATCTCTTTTTGAGAGGATGGTAGGAAATTAAAATGACAAATCAATACTCACTAGAAGTCTCTTACCCTTTTAATATTCAAAGTGAGTACACTGCAGCAACGAGCCGATATGTTGCATTTGAAATCTGTGAAAAAATGTTCAGCCTTTCAGCGAGGATTTCTTCAGTTGAAATTTTCAAGAATTTCCTCTGGAAATCGCTTATGCAGCCATTCTGCAATAAAAGAACAATAAAGGAAAAATATATAAACTCTTATATTTAGGTTAAAGTCTGAACAAGAAATTTTTCATTCAACAGTTGAGGATTATCGACAAAGCTACCAAATGTTTTGCTTTGTTTTGAATTACAAATATCGTCGTTGGTTTTTACCTTTGAAAATAGAGGTCCCTCACTGAGTCTGTCTTTTTGTTGACAGTGGAACCGCTTCTTCAGGAATTTTATTTATCATAGCGTTGTCTATCTCTTCAAAATTTAACCTCTCTCTTTCTTCGCTGCCATTTTTTCGTGCACTAATCAATATGGTTAGTGCATCGCTATGGCGCATTACGCTTGGATAGGATGATAACACGTGATCGATTTCAGCCAATGAACTGCTTTAATTTTGGTCAGTGTACGAAGTTTGAATATTAAACTAGTTTATTGCATAGCATTTATTCAAGCGGCAAGGTAACCCAGGTGTTTCTCATTTTTTACTAAAATATAAATTATTTAGGTGGACAACAAGATGGAATTTCAAAGGCTATACGCACAACATCGGATGCGTCCCGAGATTGCCCGTATGTTGAAACCAATTTACGAGGACTTGGAGAACCATGAATCTGTCTTAAACTTTGAACGTATGAGAGGCGTAAATAGCAACATATTCTTTATTGAGCACAATGAATTAGAGGTATGAATATTTTGAGTCTGATCTAGAGTCCATGTTGTTAGTATTTGTTTACAGATAACTACAAGTATATAGACAGTCCCAGCGCTACTCGGCAGCGTGTCACTTTCAGGGGCGGATTTACACCCCCAACACCCCTAAAGACAGAAACTGCCCTTTTTTCTCGTGAATTTAGTGTAAAACAGTGCCCCAACAGTGCCCTGAAACACCGTAACACCCCCCCCCCCCTGGGAAAGATGAAGTGGCCCCTAAAGCCTGGTTCACACGTGCGACATAAGCATAAGCATAAGAACATACGCAAGCGCAGATAGTACTTAACAGTAGATAGTAGATAACAGCAATTAAGAGGAGAACAGGGCCTTGAAACTGATGGAGAACGTTTTTTTTTTTTTTTTTTGGTTCTGCGATATTTCAAGTACGAAACTGTAAGTAATGTTTTTACATGCCGTGCTGGTGCCCTAAATTTTCGAAAAGCGCCCTATTTCCTCGTACACCCCCCCCCCCTCCCCCCTAAAATAAATCCTGGATCCGCCCCTGACTTTTAGTTTGGAACAGGTTAAGTATAATTAAAAGTTAATGCTACGAGCTGAAAGTTTCAAATGGCCGTTAGCATTACCCAAATTCCGACTATCGACGAACTAGCACAATGCCAATATCACTGGCTAAACATCGCAGGTACCGTCCATTCAATAGTTATGCTGGCACGCTCTCGGTTTCTATCAGCTGATAGTTGGCGAGGGGTCCATATTCAAAGTTTTTACCAAGTTGTTTTTAGTTGAGAGAAGAGTATTGCGGGCGTACTCACTGCTATAATTTGAGTCTGCACTATCGTTTTATTGTAGGATTTTGTTGAAGAAGGAAGAAGTCGATCAAACATCCACGAAGCCCAGTACTTGGCAGCTCTTTGTAGATATTTTATCTTGCAGGGCTACGACCAGGAAAGAATTACAATTTTGACCATGTACGTCGGACAGTTACTGCAGCTCAAAAACGAAACCTTACATGAAATCTTCCGAGGTGTTCGCATCTGCGCAGTAGACAACTTCCAAGGAGAGGAAAATGACATCATTTTGTTGTCACTCGTTCGAAGTAACGAAGATGGGAATATAGGATTTTTAAAAATCTCAAATCGTGTTTGCGTTGCATTGTCACGTGCAAAGAAAGGCTTCTACTGCATTGGTAATTTGAAACTGATGTGCAAGAAAGAGAAGCTATGGGCTAAAATTATTGCAGACATGCGTGAAAATGGAAACGTAAGAACTATATTCAATAAAGGCTGGATTCATTTTTGTAAAAAAAATATATATAACTCAGTTACTAGTTGGTATTTATTCTCTAACATTTCTTATCATAGGTTGGCCCTTCTTTGACTCTGATGTGTGAAAACCACCCCAAAACAGTAATCAATGCTTCTAACGTACATGACTTCAAAAGAGCCCCAAACGGTGGATGCACGTTGCCATGTCAGGGCAGTTTGGACTGCGGTCACGTATGTCCAATGTCTTGTCACCCAAATGATCCCGAACATCTTCACTACCAGTGTCAGGAAAAGTGCACTAAGACGTTGTGTGACCTGGGCCACAAGTGCAAAAAGAAATGCTATGAAAACTGTGGAC
>JAUUIK010103065.1:0-16373 GCA_032270385.1 Urticina crassicornis | reverse complement strand
CCCCCCCACCTACCAACCCCTCACCTACCAACCCAAATGTACCATTTTAATTTTATGGTTGAACTTGTTCACTTAGCAGTATTACATTTCAAACATTAATACTTGCCTTCTTTTTGGGGTTAAGCTGTGTGTCAGGTATTCCAGGAAAAGCATCAAATACCACACTTTCTCCTGGTACAGCACCCTCTGGTGGTTTTATGAGTGACCACTTTTCATCATGGGCACACATAACCATGCCTTGGGAAAAGATTCCACGCATCCTAATAGAAATATTATCATAGATACACATAGCTTTAGACAGTAATTATGATGCTTCGCATGTGAGGATAAAGATGAAGGATAAGGGAATACATATTTCTTATTTGCAGGGGACACGCCAGACCACAACTTTGTAGAGGGGTCCCCACTGGTATGTATATAGGTATAATAAGTTGTTTATCAAATAAATGATTGGAATGTGCATTACATACTTTACTGGTTTGAGATTGGCCATAACGACAACCATGGCATCCTGAGGGACAGAAAATAACAGGGTTTTTTTAGTTTATTAATTTTTTGTGTGAAATTACTAATACATTGATAATTATGACTCATGAGTTTAATGGGTACTGGTGAGATTCATATCTAGTACAAAAACAACATGCACAAATCCCCCTCTCCCAACCCCCCTTAGTGGTAAAACACATTAGTTGACAGAGATAACATTATGTTTTCAGGGGGAGTGGTCATATGTTGAAAAACAACCTAGGTAAGTTTTCTTGTGGTTTGAAAGGTTTAAAAAATGAAGTGCTTTACACTATAAGTACAGTTTATTAACCCTGATATTTTGATGCATAACTTACTTGCAATACTTCTATAGGAATATGACCAACAACTCCAGTACAGATTGTTCTAGGAGTTTCTTCACCTATGTCAACTAAATATATTGCAAAACAGAGTAATTAAATTATCCTAGTTAATGGAAGAGTGACAGCTTAATATTTTACTTAACTTACTTTCCTCCACAAATAATGAATCTGCATCTGGGTGCCTTTTGATCGAGTTGATTTTACCAATTCTGAAGTCAAACCTTGAAGCATCAAGTTTAGGTTCATCCCCCTTCTTTGCTGAATATAAAAATGGCATAGCAAAAATATATTTACTGTAAGTATTTGAGTTCTTATAAATTATCTTTTATCAAAATGTTGACACATTGTTTTTCCCTCCATTTCATAGTGACTTTGATGAAGTTTTAAATTCTCCCTATCCAAGAAGTTAAAATAAATTACTTGTACTTGTTGATGGTTTTTGGAGAATATGGATTGTATTAGTTACTGTACCTTGTTTTGGGACATTTTCAGCCTTAGGTTTCTTTTCTGCCTTCTTCTTCTGTCCTTGTTGTGCTGGTTTTTCCTCTGGTTCTGCTGCAGGAGCAGAAGGAGCAGCATTTGTAGCAACAGGTGGAGGTTTTTGAACAGCAGCAACTCCACTGCATGGTAATGGCACTTGTTTTACTGGAAAGTATACAGCTTACATTATCACATGTATATTTTATGTATGCAGTAAGCTTGGGATACCTGTATTAATTTAATACTACCAGTACGCAAGCACAATCAAGAAAGTGGTAAGGAAAACTGTTATTTTAAACTTTAGTATGTTATCACACTTACCTCCCTTTCTAACTTCCCAATAAACAAGCTCTTTCTTTAGCTTTGTCGCTTCTTCTTTAAGCCTCGAAATTCAACTTAACGACATTATATTGTTTGTCTAACTATACTTCATGCTGATTGGTTGACCCCCTGGGGTCGACCAATCAGAATAGAGTTAATTTCGACTTCCAGAACAAGCTCCAACAGACTCTGTGCCAAGGGGTATTTCTTCGAGAAACAAGCGACAGAATTTTACCCCTGGGTTCCTGAGGATGTATGTTATCATACTAACCTCCATTTCTAACTTCCCAATAAACAAGCTCTTTCTTTAGCTTTGTCGCTTCTTCTTTAAGCCTCTGGTTTTCTTTTCTCAGGGATTCAACCTGCGTCTAGAGTTTAGAATATTTTATATCAATCACTGTAGTTAATTTATTATATATAATATTAATTTTCTTGAAATACACTTTCAAATTAAAGCTAGTCCATTTGTTATACCGATGTCTTCTTAAAGATTATTTACTAGTATTCAAAACATCTTACCTGAGAGCCTGGAGATTGCTGCTTATCTAAGAAATCAATAAAATCAAATTAATTAATTAAATTGTTTTTTTTTCTTCCCAGAGGCAAGAAACAGAAAATAGTTTGAAAGAACTGGGTATGAGAATCCTCAGCAAAGTTGAGTGTTCTTCCAACATTACTTCCAAGTGTTTCTATTAATAATAAATCATTAATTTATTAGTTAATTAATCAAAAATAATAAATCAAATTGATAATCTTCAAAACCTTCAATATAGTGACTATAGTAGTAATGAAATTAAATACAAGGAAGACTAATACGCATTATTACAGAAGTATTTTGTACAACTATTATAAGAACATGTGTACAGATCAGTGATTGGTTCTCACCGACAGCTTTCTGAAGGCATTCAATATGCTCTTTCAATAATTCAGCCATCTCCTCTGCTTCTTTGGCTCGTTTTTCTACACGTTCTAGTACTTCGTTATTTCCAACCATGATTTTTCGAACCTGAGTAGCTCTAAAACTGAAAGAATTATTTAAAAATTTACGAGAAATTCCACGAGATACAAACAGACCCCTAATCATATAGACGACTGAGCCTGCTGTAATGTGGTCAGCTGTTATAGATCGAGGAACGCCTGGAATAAAATTTTAAATAATCGAAAAATAATAATATTTATAAATTAAATTATCTAAGTAATTTAAGTCTGAATGATAATAATATATATTCAATTTTCTTTATATATCTTAGACGTTTCTGTAGCATATTTTATTGTTTAAGATGGAAAAATAGCTAAAACGTTACTTTAGTGTCCAATCTTTTTGAGTAACGTCGAGAAACGCCTGGTAATTTCGTTCTTTCCATTCGAATATTCTCTTCGTTTCTTATTTTATCTCTAACTATGAGCGATATTTTGAAGTTTTTGACGTTAGTAGGAAAACTAAAAGAAACAAAAAGGACAGGATGGGTCCAAAGTGGTGTTAAATCTCCCGAGAGCGTTTCAGATCACATGTATCGGATGTCAATCATATGCTTCCTTCTTGGTGGCAATATACTTGATAACGATGGTACAAAACTGAATAAGGATCATTGTATTAAGCTTGCTTTAGCTCATGATATGGCTGAATGTATAGTTGGAGATCTTACTCCATCCGATGGGGTTAGTAAAGAAGAGAAACACCGTCGTGAAAAAGAGGCTATGGAGCATTTGGCGAGGCTTGCTGGTGAAGAAGTCGGCAAGGAGCTGTACGATCTTTGGGAAGAATACGAAAATCAAAAAACCCCTGAAGCTAACTTTGTAAAAGATGTAGATAGATTCGAGATGGTTTTACAGGCACATGAGTATGAGAGCGAAGAGGGACGGACCGGATGGTTGCAGGACTTCTTTGATAGTACTAATGGCAAATTTCAACACCCTCTTGTCAAAGGATGGGTAGATGACATTAACAAGATTAGGAAAGACAATGGAAACCAATGATGCATGTATCGTACATTGTAACGTTAAATATAACTCTGTTTTCTTAGAGTCTAGTAATTATTTAATGGTAAAGTTCAATGTATTCAGTGCTTTATTTATTTAATATGGCCAAAAATAAGACTCTAGTTTAAGCTTATCCCATTTACTTCGTATTTTTCTTTTCTCCAGTGAAAGGTTATGTCCGTTTTCATACAGAAAACCTATCATAACCTTAGGGAACATTCATAATTTATTTTGCAGGTGCTATGGCTAGCGGTGCCACCTATCTTTCCCAACAGTTAGTTTGGAGAGTTATGGAAAATGCCTTTTCAATTAAAACTTTATAGAAGGGGGCAACCACATTTAATGACCACTTTTCTTTTACCTCTTTTGTTAGGGGAGGGGATGGAGGGAATGAAAAACCTATAAAAGCAGTAGGGGGGGGGGGGAAGGAGAGGTTTGGAAAAATGTTTTAATTGAAACATTGTAATCCACAAAGCTCCCCTCCTACATGTATTATAATTAATAGATTATGAACACTTCCTTGTATCTGACTGTTACTGTGATGTCCATAAAACCTAGTGGATGTATTCTGCTGTCTCATATTTAATCATGTTTCTTATCTTGTTCTTGTTTGCATCAACGAAACAGAAAATACCATTACGAATCTGAGAATGTTGCTATAGTGACAGTTTTAATAAATTAAACATACATGGATGCCTCATCTCTAAAATCTATTGAATTATATTACTATTTTTAATACCTAGAAATATATGACACATTATAATCTAAATTGACATAGCACACTTATTTTTCTAAATCAAGGTTTGCCATTACTGTAACAACTAAGGTTGTTATAGAAACCTCATTAAATGTCCCTTTAGTTGCTATTGTAAAATTTGGTGAAATACTCATGATACATTCATACCTAAGACACCTTCACAATTTAGTAACATGCATTTTGATTGTTTATTTCTTACTGTAAATGTGGGCTATTTATACAGACACTAACTCCGATTCACTCTGAGCAGATAAAGACTATGGTTCAACCATTTAAATTGTCATTGGAATTAGGCCTTGATTCTATCATTAGTTTACAATCATTCTCAAACACATAATTTGAATTATGGCTGATTGAAATTCAAAAAAATTGTTATCATGTGATTGTTGAGAAAGACCATAATGACCTACATGAATGAGTGCTAATGGTATTTTAAAAAAGCCATGATTTTCCTAATGCAAAGTTTCTATATGGGCAGTTTCCTTAGGAATTGTTTGAGTTGGTTCCTGACCACTCAAAACTGCCTCGGACTGACATGCACTAGCAGCTCTAGTTTTAGGCATTTTAGCCTGCTTCATGTGTTTTGTATCCACCAATGCAAGTTGCAAATTAAGAACATGAGCCTCCATAGACTGGTTAATTTTTTTCTGAGCATCATATTTTTCCTCCAGAGCCTAGAAAATGAAAGAAAATCATAAGCCTACCATAATTCTAGAGACAAAAACATACTCTTATGATTATCCTTACTTAAAGTTAATAGAGATTATTTGATGTTTGAAGGCCACTTCATCAAAGTGCTTTCCATGATGGCATTGGTGCACTCTCAACCTTTTCATTGGTGTTGCATTTTTATAACGGCTAGTATATGGATTAGAGACAAGTTGACAAGTGTGTGAGGTCACTGAGAACCGAACCTTTTACCTTAGGGTTGGATCCTTACACCCATTCTCAAACTGACTAAAAAAGGACATAGTGGTACTTGTAATAAAAACAAGAAAATTGGAATATCTTTTCATACCAAGTAGCAAAAATACAGTATCTATACAAGAGTACACCACAACATTTCCAACTGACCTTGAGTTTTGCTAAGTATCTTCCATTCAAACTCTCAGAAAACTTCTTTAACTCTATCATTTCTAAGTCCTAAAAGGACACATAGAATTACAAAAGTCAATATCATATTTGTGCCTGTTCATCAAACAAATTAAAAACTAAATACTAAATTCCATAATTGCATTTAATTACTTTTGTCATACCTTTTTTGTTAAGGTTTTCTCTAGTTCAGCAACTTTTGAATGCAAAGCATCTACTTCAGCTCTCTGCTTTCTTACTGTTTGCTTCGAAGCTATAAACAAAATGGTTGAAAATTTGGTGAGTTTAACATAATTTTTTTTTTTAAATACAAAAATTATCGTTAATAACATCATATCTCTAACAATTACCACCTACTAACACCTCGACAACTACATACTTACTCACTAACAGCCAATAAAAACAGTAAAATCCCTTTTAAGCCACAGTGTTATACATACATGTAGGTGTTCAGCTAACCTGTTAACTCTTTTTGACAAGAGTGAAACTGTAAACTAGCTTCAGGTATCCTTCCTTTGTTAAGAGATGCTTTCTCTATCACATCTTTTTGATGTTGATTAAGTTCACCCATGATAAGTAGTTCTTTTGTTAATCTTTCCAACTCATACTTCAGTTGTGATTTCTCAGTGAGCTTTGGTTTCATATGATCAATCTCATTCTGTGAGGTTAATACCTTGGCCTGACACTGGTTTAGTTGCTGGAACATCAAAACAAGTCTTGTTAATACATGTGGTACAAAATAAAGGACTCAGGTGATTGATAATGAAGCTGCTGTTGACTTTTAATCAATAAATTGTAAGATTAAACATGGGACAAAGCATAAAATGTTTTGGTCTCTTACCATTAGTAAACAGTCATGATCCTTCTTTTGGTTTCCTAGTGTTTCTTTCAACGTCTTCTTGTCATGTTGCAGCTTAGCATTTTCATTCAGCAAATTTCTGGTTAAAAAAAAAAGTGAATAAATTTGGAAGAGACCAGATCAAGATAATAATAATAATAATAGTTTATTCACAATTTATCACACGCACACATTGTTTAACTTGAAACAATGGTTAGCTCGTAATGATCTAAAGTTATCAGCAAAGTTAAAGAAATCTTGAGGGTTTAAACCATTCAGATACACCTACAATGTAGTTAAATACTCTCAGAACATCAACTTATTGTACCTTAATTGTGTTTGTTGCTGATTATCCCATCCGGATGTGATTTCCTTGAATTTACTATTAATAAAACAAATTAATTTATTATAAAATAGAACTAGCGAGTAAACTAGTATGGGCTGCGTCGGCGTATGATACATAAAATAATGATGGTTCAAGGTAAATTGGAACACAGTGTATATAAAAATGAGGAAATACTTAACTGATGTTTCAGACGTTAGTCCTTCGTCGACGAAGGACTAACGCCCTAAACGTCAGTTTAGTATTTCCTCATTTTTATGTACGGTGTTCCAATTTACCTTGAACCATCATAATTTATTATAAAGCAAATAAATACAGCTATCCCATAGATAATAATATTAGTAACAGTAGTGATAAGGACATTTAGAGTGTTATCTTGACAATGTTTGCATTACCTGTTGTCCTCTGTCTGATTTACCAAAGATTCTGTCAATTCTCTCATCTTTTCCTCTTGTAACTTTAGGTGATCTTTCTGTACAAATAAAAGAAAGAAAAACAAGCTTTATCAATGATGACATTGTTAGTTTCTCTGGTTGATCCCTTTTACCTGCATGACATACTTCAGAAAGGTTTCAAAGGCTATTTCTTGTTTTTTGGAGAAATATAATTTTTAAGAGTGGCAGAGTTTAACTAATGTTTTTTATTTTAAGAGTGTATGGTACTCACAATTGCTAGAAGTTCTTCCTGGTACTGCACAGCTTTGAATGTTTTACCAATAAGACGTCTATTGCGGATAGCATGCTGGTCACACTTGTGTCTTTCGTATAATAACTGATGATGAAGGAGCTGGATTTGACCACGTAAAATTGTTATTTCATCCACAGGAGCATCCCCTAATCAACAAGAAAAGAGTAATCATGGTAGTCTTATTTGAACTTTACAACATTTTGTATAATGAACCATGTTCCAGTGTATTTGCCCTCTTTCTGTTTTTACCTCCAAAATGAGTCCAGTCAGTTTCTGGTGAGCTTATAAGTGATAGCCTAAAATGTTAAACCAGTTTGCAATTAATAAATGTGACAATCTATTTACCAAGTGAGTCAGTATACCCTGTATAACCTAGGTACATTTGTTAGGGATTCTGGTTTACAACATGGAGGGTACACCAAGGGGTGTACTACAGTGATAAAATATATAAATAAACAAAATATATAATAAGTACATTAAACACTCCTGACGAGTGAGCCATACGACTCACGAAACAGGCTTGTAGAGATGGATATGTAGTTGTGCGTTTTTCTCCTACCCTTATATATATTTGCTCTACTTCATCGTATCGAGCACTTTTAATGGACTACTCAAAATTCAGACTTCCTAGTAAGTACATTACATGTATTTCAATCTCAGTGAATAGTTGCCAAACCTTCATCTGGCTTTGTATATGTATGCAGTAGAGTCTATAGAACCAGTAACCATGCACACCTACCTTGTCACCTCATTTAAATGAACGCCTGATCCAACTTGAATATAATTGTCTAAAATCTCTACAGGTGTCGGTCTCAGAGTTAAATATCTCTTACAGTCTTCATCCTGTTCCTGTCTTGCTCCTGGATATTGTCCAGTTTGAGTCAAAAGCAAAGCAAGCGAATCAGAATCATATGATACATGATGATCATCCTGTGGTGTTGGAGTGACTGAAGGAGTTCTTACTGAGCTTTCAGATGCCTCAGATGATTTAGAGATCAATGTACTTTTACTCTCGCTTTTGTTTGTAATAAGATTCAGTTCCTCATGTGTATGTCCAGAAAGACTATTTAAGTTTTTCTGCAAATCATCTGATAAAACTTGTGTTATTTTATCATTTGGTAAGTTTATATGCTGCAGTTCTTGTGCAATAAGATTATTAGAAGATATGTTATTGCCTGACAAAAGGGATACCTCCAGACTTGGTGGAGGATTGATAGGCAGTTCTGTGTCATCTTGTAAGGAAACAAAGTTGCCTTGACTAAGAATTCTCTTGATTTCTTTGGCAGCATTCTCTGTTGTTTCTCCATGATCACTACAAGTCAACTCTTCCTGCATCTCATGTTCTGGCTTGACGCTATGTACAATATACTCATAAGTATATGACTTGTCTATTGGTGTAACTGGCTCTGATTGTATAGACACCTCTGAAGTTTGCCTCTCAAAAGACCAGGAGTTAAATTTATTTCTATCAATTCCAGGACTTAGAATAGCTTGACTATTTTCATTTATTGAGTTCTCTGATTTTGGAGTTGACGTTTGATTGTCAGCCATTGAACTCCCAGTCTTTGTTTCACCCTTAGATTGAAGTGACGTTGAATTTAGCGCTTTATGAATAAGAGGACTTTCCATACCTACTGGCTTTATACTTGATGTGCTTTTTCCACTAGATACCTTCCCTAAAGGTCGTTTATTTTTAAACAGAGCAGGACTATTGTGAACCAAATCTCCAGCCAAAGATGACGTTGGTGAATCTCCTGGTGTGTTTATCAAAGCAGGAGTACTAGATTGGGATACAGAGATGTTTGTCTGTGATACAGCCAAATCTTGGTTACTAGTTGCTGGTGACATGTGACTGGAAGGTGGGGTGGTTAGCCCACACACTTCTGATGGACTCCATCCACTTGTATAGTCCTCTGATGAAATCAAAGGAATACTTCCTGTACCGCTGTCGCCACTCTGTAATGACTTGCCTGTTTGAGTTGCCGAGTCAGACATTCTCCTCTCTTTGATTCTTGGTATATCATATATTTCTTTTGTATGGTCTTCAGATGTTGTGAGTGCTGAGTTGACTGACTTATCTAATGTAAGTGCCTCTTGCCACGATGTCCAGGAAGCTGTTAGACTACTGTCAGTCTGTATTCTATCTATAGGGTCCAGGGAGATGTTTTGACATTCTATAACAATATCTTGTGGCTCTTTTTTCCTCCACCTTGAAGATTACAAAAACAATATAAATTAATATTATGATAGCAGAAAACACTGAGTTTCAAAGGGTTTTGGTAATTTAACTTAATAAAATTATAGTAGATTAACACTTGCCTGTGCTTACCAGTCTCTGACTGGGATGTCTCTGTAATCAGGCAAGGGTGTAGGCGTACATGCTCCAACATTGGCTACGAGAGTAAAAGAATGAAATAATGGATGAATGAATGATCGAATGAAAGAAAGAATAAATAATTGAATGATTGATAAAAATGGATGGATGGATGAAATAATGGATGGATGAATGAACAAATGAATGAATGAATACATAAATGAAAACATGAAAAATTGAATTATTGATTCATTGGATGAATGAATGATTGACTAAATCAATCCAAATCTAACCCCAAATAATACTGATAATATTATAAGGATTCCTTATTTTTGGATATACCTTGATAGTAGTTTGAAAGACTATTTGCTTCCTCACGTTATTGTAGCAAGATCCTCTCAAATATATCAGGAAATTGTTGGGATACATTGCATAAATACCTTGATAGTAGTTTGAAAGACTTTTTGCTTCCTCACGTTATTGTAGCAAAATCCTCTCAAATATATCAGGAAATTGTTGGGATACATTGCATAAATACCTTGATGATAGTTTGAAAGACTATTTGCTTCCTCACGTTATTGTAGCAAAATCCTCTCAAATATATCAGGAAGTTGTTGGGATACATTGCATAAATACCTTGATAGTAGTTTGAAAGACTATTTGCTTCCTCACGTTATTGTAGCAAAATCCTCTCAAATATATCAGGAAGTTGTTGGGATACATTGCATAAATCCGATGAAAATAGAAGTACACCGCCACATGAAGGTGTAACAGGTACACATCAGGAATGTTTCCTGCAAAAGAAAAATAGACAATTACATTTGTACACTAATTCTCATTACATACCAGGTAAAAAATCATATAAAACCACACCAGAGTAAATTTAAATTCACAATTTTCTAGTTTCCATTTTGAAGGGCACTTCAAATCCTTTTTGCACATGACATTGTCCCATGAGACATGAGAAACTATTATATTTAAACAAAGAGCCCTTGAAATGAATATGTTTTCTAACCTGGTCTGCTGTTGAGGAAGCCTGTTAGCCTTGTGTAGATTTCAAAGAAATCATTCAACCAGGACTCCACATAGGTAGCAATGATAGGTAACAAGGTGGTTATAGTAAGAACTCCATTGATGAGAAACAAAACATCTGATTCACTCTATAAATAATAACCAGTTAAATGTCAAATGTTTCATGTGCCAAATCTAATAGATAGATCAAAAAGGCCACTTAATTATCTTTTGTTTCTAATCCATTAGGTACATGTACATGAAAAGTTAGCAGACATTCTATACACTGTATATAGACTCACCTTCATGCACTTGACAACTGTTTCAAAAAGAGGTGTTTTGACTATCTTGTATAACCAAGATGGCTAAAGCAACAAGTATGTGTTAAACAAATACAAAGGGGCTAGGGGTAAAGTGGGAGTGAGAGATTACTGGAGTGGGGTTGTGTAAGTTTGTACTAGGAGGTTAAAATAATACAGACATTCATGCAGTACAGCATGTACCACAAATATGCCAGTCCATACAATAATGTCCTGGAAGATAATGACATTTTAAAATAAATCAAAAAAGATGTCAGTATTTGGGTTGTGGTTGCTTTGGAGAACAAGACATAATGTCAAAAGTAAAGGAGTGAGATCTAAACAAGTTGGCTGGCTTGGAAAAAAAAAAGAAAAATTAAAGTGAAAATAAATTACCAAATAATATCATAAAAATAATGTACAAAATGTGTCAACAGTCAAAGGGTGTCATTCATTATGCAAAAGAGATTAATCACACAATCAAAGAAATTAATTGATTTATTTTGAATCATAAAATTATACCTAAACTGTTTTATATATTTTGTCAAAACAGCTCAAAAATATGTTAGCATAATAGATCACTGACTGATGGCACTCGAAAGAATTGAGAAATAGTATTACAAAACGTGCATGTGAAAACAGATAAAAGTTGAAAGGTCAAACCAAACGTAACGTGTCATTGATGTGAAGAAAAAATTGGCGAGCAAATGTGTGAAATAGCACGTAAATTTTAAATACCTTATTGAGTAATACAATAATGGAAGAATGCCACTATTATAAAACAGTAAAAGGCTATTGCGTAATTGTCCTTAGTTACCTGTTTTCGCACGATGTGTCCCAGGAGAGTCAACGTGTCGATCCGACCTCTTAGCTCGTAGTGTTTGAGGCAGTCATTTAATTTTTCAAATAAATTCTATAATAAAATAATAAATAAGGTGAAAGCGAGCTTTAAAGGCTTAGTCCTGTGTGAGAATCTGAGGCTAACATCTACATAATGTGTAGAATATATAGGTTTTATTTACTACAGGTAAACATAAGCTTAGCTTCAAATTAAATCATAAATAAAAATTAAAAAAAAAACGCTTACAAAATTATGCAGTAAATCCAGAAAAAAATTGCTGGATTGAATACGTTTTATTCAAGTGCTCAAAATTATAATTTATTCCACAGTTTTATCCAGGAAATATTAATTATTTTTGGGTAACTTACATGTATCTTGCCTTCATGAATATTGGTTAAAATCTGCAAGGCAGTCGTTGACCGCGTTTCTAAATAGCAATCAACCAGAGCATTTAGAAGACTCGGGTCTCTAGATTTGTAGAGATTCTCGTATACAATTGCTTTCGTCTGCTCCACTGTTTCCGCATCATCTGAGTCCAACAAAGCAATAAGTTCAGTTGGTCTATCAGATGTGACACCATCGCTACCAGTACTGCTTGGTCCACTACTCATATTTCGAACAGATGGATTCTGTTCCGTTGTACGCTGTTAAATAACCGATTTGAAGTGATAAATACGAAGCCAATGCATTTAGAAGCAAGGCCGTGTCTGCTGATTTTGAGTTCATAAGGTCATAGGGCAACACGAGCCAGTATTTTGGCCCTTACTCCATCGTGCGTCGAACTCTATTTCATCCGCCATTTTCTTTTCGAATTTTAATTAGAATCACGTGCTGGCAGCGCATTGATTGACGTGACGTACTGCTGACCCGGCGCGACTTACTTGAGTTTGGGCTACCTGTGGTCTAGTCACGTGTTTGGTCTTCTGTCGTTCTCGTCCAAAACAAGGTGGCGGAAGGTTTCTGTTTCGCTAAGAAAACGGCTAAATATGTATGTTAAGTTCCCTCTTGAGAACCAAAACACGACGCAAAAGGTAAGGAAGTATTCCAACTAGACTCAAAGCCTTTTTTCGCGGTGCAGTTTTCATTAATGGTGAATATATTTAGTTTTTTTCGAACACGTGTATAGACCGATATTTCGAAATGGCCGCCGCTAATTTAAATAATTTTTAAAATTAATTGTCAAGTTAAATAAACTACTTTACCCGAAAGAAGACAATAATATATAATATTTCGTAAAATTCTGAATGTAAAAAGGTTAATACTTGCAATGTTATTCTCATTTGAAATGTTCAAAAACACCAAAACGAGGCTAGTCAGTATTGACTGCTAAATGCTCATTTTAATTGTATACAATATATGACTATTGTGGAATCATTTAAGATGATTCCACAACGAGAAAATTAATTAATATTTCTTCAAGTGAAAATAAATCCAAAAATAGTTTCATTTTTACATCCCAATTCCTCTGCTCTAACTTTTTGGCCTTTCAACTTTGTGAGATTTGGATGAGACTAAGATATACATTAAGACGACGATTAAGTATTGATGTAAATACTTTACCAAGATAAGAAAGTAGAGTAATACCTCTGTAATTAAATACAATGGGGAATCCTCGATTCTGATTGGTTGACCCTGAGTTTGTTCTAAAGGTCAACTCACCTGGCTTGTCGTCCTAATGATGCAATATTTCCTTTTTTCTGTTTTACATTCTGAGTCAAACCATTTTTGTTCTCCTTCATTGCTAGTTTCTTTTGGATAATTGTTTTTATATTGTAAGCCTGCTTTTTCACACATTTCGACAAGAATTTGCGTAAAATGTTCTGTCGTAATATTTGTGCTTTGATTTTCTTTGAAGGAGTTTACAGATTCCTTAAATTTTAATTTGTATTCTTCGTAACCAAATAAATCGGATATTTAGTCTTTTGCATCTTTTCTCCATATAAATTTCCTGTTTTCTTGTGTTGGTTCAAGTTTTCTGTTTTTGATGACTGTTCTGCTCATTTTAATTGTATACAATATATGACAGTGGTCCGAGAGGTCTCAACTTCAATAATCTCAACTTCAATAATAATTCATGAGGACAAAACAAAGAAAATCACTACCGTGACGAGGTTTGGATATGTGATCTTAATTAGCATAAAGTTTGGCCAACTTTTGCTTTGATTTTCTCCAAGAATTATTAATGGATTGAGAAGCTATATTAACATATGAGTATTTCATCCAATATCCAAATTTGGAATTCAAGTACATGTACATGTATGTTTACTGAATGTTTGGTGGGGGTACCTCTAAAGCATTGGTACAGTTGTATGTTTTCTAATCATTGTATATATTCTCTTTTCTTTTCAGATGATACAGCATCATGTCCAGGAAGACTAGCAGACTAGCAGAAAAGTTTATTATTGGATTGTTCAGTTTATTTCTTACAATCCATCTTAAATTTTTTTGGATGAAGTTACATTTGATTACCACTACCAGAATGCTGTGCCTATTTTCTTTTGTTGGTTACATGTAATTAGTACCAATTATCTTACTTTTCTCATGAGGGAATACAAATCTAAATAAGAAAGACAATTGCCAATGCATTCTGGTAGTGGTAGTCCAATGATGATGTCATGTGAATGTCTATTAGATGGTTTTCTCAATATTTATTCTAATTGATTGTCATGCATGAAGATAAGGTTAAACACAAGATGAAAGTCAATCCGTTGGCTTCTTTTCTAGAAGAATTGTTGTAAGACTTGTTCTTGATACATATTTCTCCCTTTCCTCCATAGAATAAAATGATATATGTAGTACAATTTTCAGTTGTATTCTAAAGTACTTGACCTCAACTTCATACATAAGATAAAATTAGCTTAAATATTGAGAAAATTATATATTCTTAAAGTGAGTGAACACACCAATGGTCAGTTAGAAGCACTGTGCACTGAATTGAATATTAGTCATTAATTACACCTCAGGTGGTTCAACTCTTTCAAAAGTTTCAATATTTCAAAAGTATTCATTGATTTAAAGTGTTTGGTTCATCAAATTACCTTTGAAAATTTGTTTTCACTATGTTTGTTATTTTCCATTTGCTTTATAATTTGGATTGATATTTTATTATAGTGCAGAGTATTATTTAATCTGCCATACCCTAAAAAAATCTAATATTACACTAACACTTAGATAGATGATACGCTAACACTTAGATAGATGATACAATTATTTATATAATTTGTTTGGTTTGTTCACATCATAGTTCAATGTAGGTGTTTTTTGATAATTAAGACAGTTTCTTCAAAATCGGTTTCAATATATGTAATCTTGGTTTAGTTAGCTAAAACGTCACCTCTGTAACACTTGCAAGAATTAATGTTCCATTCATTGGATAGAAATTATGTGCCATTTGCCACTCCTCCTGTACATAGAGTAGATTTTATATCAGTGTGAAAAACAGCTCTGGTGTATGGTGGTTTTTCACTCGTAAAATTTGCTTTATAACAGTAAGTGGTGCTGTAAATAAAAGGTATAAAGCTGGTGTTAAGTCCATAAGGTTTTAGTTCAACCGAAATTTAATAATCACTTTTTCTCAAAAAGTGTAGGTTTGAACTTTATACCTTGCAGACCTTCCACTACTTACACTAGCGCCAAAACAAAGCACCTGTATATAAAAGTTGTTTTAAAAAAATAAAAGGAATTACTTTTTGCGTTTTTCACATTTTTTCTTGATTTGTGGATTTGCTAAAAGTATATGTATCAACGGTTTTATGAAATAAAAAAATTTCAAAAGCTGTGAAAATGACCAAAATTGCTCAAAACCATGGGCTACATATAGTCCATCCTTTTTGTCAAAAATAATCCAAAATGCATATTTTTGATGAAAATATTTCCAAAAGATTTAAAAATTGCTATAGTCCATGCTTTTTTGCCAAAAAATGCATGTTTTTTTGCACATTTAAAATTAATCGAAAAATATATAAAAGGTGAGAAAATAACCCAAAATCGATCAAAAGCATGCATGGGCTATAGTCCATGCTTTTTAGCCGAAAATGGCCAAAACTGCATGTTTTTTGCACCTTTCAAATAAATCGAACCAGGCGTTCCTCACCAATATATATTTGAAATTCAATTAAGCATGGACTATAGTCCATGCTTTTGATCGATTTTGGGTCATTTTCACACCTTTTAAATTATTTTCGATTTATTTTAAAGGTGCAAAAAAACATGCATTTTTGGCCATTTTCGGCCAAAAAGCATAGACTATAGCCCATGCTTTTGATCGATTTTGGGTCATTTTCACACCTTTTAAATTATTTTCGATTAATTTTAAAGGTGCAAAAAACATGCATTTTTGGTCATTTTCGGCCAAAAAGCATGGACTATAGCCCATGCATTTGATCGATTTTGGCTCATTTTCACACCTTTTCAATTATTTTCGATTAATTTAAAAGGTGCAAAAAACATGCATTTTTGACCAAAAAGCATGGACTATAGCCCATGTGTAGTATTATTCAGTCGTAGTGTCCCCTTGGTTTCTCTAATATCGTATGCGTGGTCAGTTTTAACTTTCTTTATTC
>JAUUIK010102954.1:0-16395 GCA_032270385.1 Urticina crassicornis | reverse complement strand
ATATAATAATTTAATTAATTATTATATATTTATAAATTTATATATTATTGAATATTTATATAATATATATATATATATAGAAAAATTAAATTATTTAAATAATTTAATATAAATTTTTAAAAAATTTCTTAAATGTATTATTTTTATAAAAAATATTTATATAATAAAATCATTTTTTTTTAAAAATAAACAAAAAATTTTTAATAAATAAATTTTATAATGAAATATAATTTATTTATTTTTTATTTTTTTAAAAAAAATTTTTAAAAAAAATAATTTTTTTTTTTAAAAAAAACTATATACTAATTATAAATTAATAGATATTTATATATATATAAATATTTAATATATTATTATATATCTAATAATTTAAATAAAAAATTTTAAAATTTAAAAATGTAGATATAATTTATAAAAATTTATATTCTCATATTTATTTATTATTAATTTAATTTATATAAATAATATAATAATTTAATTAATTATTATATATTTATAAATTTATATATTATTGAATATTTATATAATATATATATATATAGAAAAATAAAATTATTTAAATAATTTTACATAAAATTTTAAAAAATTTCTTAAATGTATTATTTAATAAAAAATTACTTTTTAAAAAAAATAATTTTAATTTTTTAAAAAAAATAGTAAATAATAAAAAAAAAAAAAAAAAAAAATGAAAATTATATTATTAATGAATTGCCTGATAAAAAGGATTACCTTGATAGGGTAAATCATGCAGTTTTCTGCATTCATTGACTGATTTATATATTATTTATAAAGATGATTTTATATTTAATAGAATTAAACTATTTCTAAAAGTATCAAAAACTTTTGTGCATCATACACCAAAATATATTTACAAAAAGATAAGCTAATTAAGCTACTGGGTTCATACCCCATTTATAAAGGTTATAATCCTTTTCTTTTTAATTTTTAATAATTCGTCAAAAATTTTATTTATTACAATTATAATTATTGGGACATTAATTACAGTTACATCTAATTCTTGGTTAGGAGCTTGAATAGGTTTAGAAATTAATTTATTATCTTTTATCCCCCTATTAAGAGATAATAATAATTTAATATCTACAGAAGCTTCTTTAAAATATTTTTTAACCCAAGTTTTAGCTTCAACTGTTTTATTATTTTCTTCAATTTTATTAATATTAAAAAATAATATAAATAATGAAATTAATGAATCTTTTACATCCATAATTATTATATCAGCTTTATTATTAAAAAGTGGAGCCGCTCCTTTCCATTTTTGATTTCCTAATATAATAGAAGGTTTAACATGAATAAATGCTTTAATATTAATAACTTGACAAAAAATTGCACCTTTAATATTAATTTCTTATCTTAATATTAAATATTTATTATTAATTAGAGTAATTTTATCAGTTATTATTGGAGCTATTGGAGGATTAAATCAAACTTCTTTACGAAAATTAATAGCATTTTCTTCAATTAATCATTTAGGGTGAATATTAAGATCTTTAATAATTAGAGAATCAATTTGATTAATTTATTTTTTTTTTTATTCATTTTTATCATTTGTATTAACATTTATATTTAATATTTTTAAATTATTTCATTTAAATCAATTATTTTCTTGATTTGTTAATAGAAAAATTTTGAAATTTACATTATTTATAAATTTTTTATCATTAGGAGGATTACCTCCATTTTTAGGATTTTTACCAAAATGACTTGTAATTCAACAATTAACATTATGTAATCAATATTTTATATTAACACTTATAATAATATCAACTTTAATTACATTATTTTTTTATTTACGAATTTGTTATTCCGCTTTTATAATAAATTATTTTGAAAATAATTGAATCATAAAGATAAATATAAATAGTATTAATTATAATATATATATAATTATAACTTTTTTTTCAATTTTTGGATTATTTTTAATTTCTTTATTTTATTTTATATTTTAAGGCTTTAAGTTAATAAAACTAATAACCTTCAAAGCTATAAATAAAGAAATTTCTTTAAGCCTTAGTAAAACTTACTCCTTCAAAATTGCAGTTTGATATCATTATTGACTATAAGACCTAATTAATTTGTCCTTATTTGATTAAGAAGAATAAATCTTATATATAGATTTACAATCTATCGCCTAAACTTCAGCCACTTAATCAATAATCGCGACAATGATTATTTTCTACAAATCATAAAGATATTGGAACTTTATATTTTATTTTTGGAGCTTGAGCTGGAATAGTTGGAACATCTTTAAGAATTTTAATTCGAGCTGAATTAGGACATCCTGGAGCATTAATTGGAGATGATCAAATTTATAATGTAATTGTAACTGCACATGCTTTTATTATAATTTTTTTTATAGTTATACCTATTATAATTGGTGGATTTGGAAATTGATTAGTGCCTTTAATATTAGGTGCTCCTGATATAGCATTCCCACGAATAAATAATATAAGATTTTGACTTCTACCTCCTGCTCTTTCTTTACTATTAGTAAGTAGAATAGTTGAAAATGGAGCTGGGACAGGATGAACTGTTTATCCACCTCTATCCGCTGGAATTGCTCATGGTGGAGCTTCAGTTGATTTAGCTATTTTTTCTCTACATTTAGCAGGAATTTCTTCAATTTTAGGAGCTGTAAATTTTATTACAACTGTAATTAATATACGGTCAACAGGAATTTCATTAGATCGTATACCTTTATTTGTTTGATCAGTAGTTATTACTGCTTTATTATTATTATTATCACTTCCAGTACTAGCAGGAGCTATTACTATATTATTAACAGATCGAAATTTAAATACATCATTTTTTGACCCAGCGGGAGGAGGAGATCCTATTTTATACCAACATTTATTTTGATTTTTTGGTCATCCTGAAGTTTATATTTTAATTTTACCTGGATTTGGAATAATTTCTCATATTATTAGACAAGAATCAGGAAAAAAGGAAACTTTTGGTTCTCTAGGAATAATTTATGCTATATTAGCTATTGGATTATTAGGATTTATTGTATGAGCTCATCATATATTTACCGTTGGAATAGATGTAGATACTCGAGCTTATTTTACCTCAGCTACTATAATTATTGCAGTTCCTACTGGAATTAAAATTTTTAGTTGATTAGCTACTTTACATGGAACTCAACTTTCTTATTCTCCAGCTATTTTATGAGCTTTAGGATTTGTTTTTTTATTTACAGTAGGAGGATTAACAGGAGTTGTTTTAGCTAATTCATCAGTAGATATTATTTTACATGATACTTATTATGTAGTAGCTCATTTTCATTATGTTTTATCTATAGGAGCTGTATTTGCTATTATAGCAGGTTTTATTCACTGATACCCCTTATTTACTGGATTAACGTTAAATAATAAATGATTAAAAAGTCATTTCATTATTATATTTATTGGAGTTAATTTAACATTTTTTCCTCAACATTTTTTAGGATTGGCTGGGATACCTCGACGTTATTCAGATTACCCAGATGCTTACACAACATGAAATATTGTATCAACTATTGGATCAACTATTTCATTATTAGGAATTTTATTCTTTTTTTTTATTATTTGAGAAAGTTTAGTATCACAACGACAAGTAATTTACCCAATTCAACTAAATTCATCAATTGAATGATACCAAAATACTCCGCCAGCTGAACATAGATATTCTGAATTACCACTTTTAACAAATTAATTTCTAATATGGCAGATTAGTGCAATAGATTTAAGCTCTATATATAAAGTATTTTACTTTTATTAGAAAATAAATGTCTACATGAGCTAATTTAGGTTTACAAGATAGAGCTTCTCCTTTAATAGAACAATTAATTTTTTTTCATGATCATGCATTATTAATTTTAGTAATAATTACAGTATTGGTGGGATATTTAATATTTATATTATTTTTTAATAATTATGTAAATCGATTTCTTTTACATGGACAACTTATTGAAATAATTTGAACTATTTTACCAGCAATTATTTTACTATTTATTGCTCTTCCTTCTTTACGTTTACTTTATTTATTAGATGAAATTAATGAACCATCTGTAACTTTAAAAAGAATCGGCCATCAATGATATTGAAGTTACGAATATTCAGATTTTAATAATATTGAATTTGATTCATATATAATTCCAACAAATGAATTAATAACTGATGGATTTCGATTATTAGATGTTGATAACCGAGTAGTTTTACCCATAAACTCACAAATTCGAATTTTAGTAACAGCTGCTGATGTTATTCATTCTTGAACAGTACCTGCTTTAGGAGTAAAAGTTGACGGTACACCTGGACGATTAAATCAAACTAATTTTTTTATTAATCGACCGGGTTTATTTTATGGTCAATGTTCAGAAATCTGTGGAGCTAATCATAGATTTATACCGATTGTAATTGAAAGTGTTCCTGTAAATTACTTTATTAAATGAATTTCTAGAAATAACTCTTCATTAGATGACTGAAAGCAAGTACTGGTCTCTTAAACCATTTAATAGTAAATTAGCACTTACTTCTAATGATAAAAAATTAGTTAAAATCATAACATTAGTATGTCAAACTAAAATTATTAAATAATTAATATTTTTTAATTCCACAAATAGCACCTATTAGATGATTATTATTATTTATTATTTTTTCTATTACATTTATTTTATTTTGTTCTATTAACTATTATTCTTATATACCAAATTCACCTAAATCTAATGAATTAAAAAATATCAACTTAAATTCAATAAATTGAAAATGATAACAAATTTATTTTCTGTATTCGACCCCTCAGCTATTTTTAATTTTTCACTTAATTGATTAAGAACATTTTTAGGACTTTTAATAATTCCGTCAATTTATTGATTAATACCTTCTCGTTATAATATTATATGAAATTCAATTTTATTAACTCTTCATAAAGAATTTAAAACTTTATTAGGCCCATCAGGTCATAATGGATCTACTTTTATTTTTATTTCTTTATTTTCATTAATTTTATTTAATAATTTCATAGGATTATTTCCATATATTTTTACAAGAACAAGACATTTAACTTTAACTTTATCTTTAGCTTTACCTTTATGATTATGTTTTATATTATATGGATGAATTAATCATACACAACATATATTTGCTCATTTAGTTCCTCAAGGAACACCCGCTATTCTTATACCTTTTATAGTATGTATTGAAACTATTAGAAATATTATTCGACCTGGAACATTAGCTGTTCGATTAACTGCTAATATAATTGCTGGACATTTATTATTAACTCTTTTAGGAAATACAGGACCTTCTATATCTTATATATTAGTAACATTTTTATTAATAGCTCAAATTGCTTTATTAGTATTAGAATCAGCTGTAGCTATAATTCAATCTTATGTGTTTGCTGTATTAAGAACTTTATATTCTAGAGAAGTAAATTAATGTCTACACACTCAAATCACCCTTTCCATTTAGTGGATTATAGTCCATGACCATTAACAGGAGCTATCGGAGCTATAACAACTGTATCAGGTATAGTAAAATGATTTCATCAATATGATATTTCATTATTTGTATTAGGTAATATTATTACTATTTTAACTGTATATCAATGATGACGAGATGTATCACGAGAAGGAACATACCAAGGATTACATACTTATGCAGTAACTATTGGTTTACGATGAGGAATAATTTTATTTATTTTATCAGAAGTTTTATTTTTTGTGAGATTTTTTTGAGCTTTTTTTCACAGAAGTTTATCACCCGCTATTGAATTAGGAGCATCATGACCTCCTATAGGAATTATCTCATTTAATCCATTTCAAATTCCTTTATTAAATACAGCTATTTTATTAGCTTCAGGAATTACTGTAACTTGAGCCCACCATAGACTTATAGAAAATAATCATTCACAGACTACTCAAGGATTATTTTTTACAGTTTTACTAGGAATCTATTTTACAATTCTTCAAGCTTATGAATATATTGAAGCTCCATTTACTATTGCAGACTCAATTTATGGATCAACATTTTTTATAGCAACAGGATTTCACGGAATTCATGTATTAATCGGAACAACTTTTTTATTAGTATGTTTACTACGACATTTAAATAATCACTTCTCAAAAAATCATCATTTTGGTTTTGAAGCAGCTGCATGATATTGACATTTTGTCGATGTAATTTGATTATTTTTATATATCACAATTTACTGATGAGGAGGATAATTATATTATTAATTAAATATCTATATAGTATAAAAGTATATTTGACTTCCAATCATAAGGTCTATTAATTAATAGTATAGATAATTTTTTCTATTATTTTTATTGCTTTATTAATTTTACTAATTACAACTATTGTTATATTTTTAGCTTCAATTTTATCAAAAAAAGCTTTAATCGACCGAGAAAAAAGATCCCCATTTGAATGTGGATTTGATCCAAAATCTTCATCTCGATTACCATTTTCTTTACGTTTTTTTTTAATTACTATTATTTTTTTAATTTTTGATGTAGAGATTGCATTAATTCTACCTATAATTATTATTATAAAATATTCTAATATTATAATTTGAACAATTACTTCAATTATTTTTATTTTAATTTTATTAATTGGATTATACCATGAATGAAATCAAGGAATATTAAATTGATCAAACTAATATATTTATATATATATATATAGGGTTGTAGTTAAATATAACATTTGATTTGCATTCAAAAAGTATTGAATATTCAATCTACCTTATTAATAACTGAATATGAAGCGATTGATTGCAATTAGTTTCGACCTAATCTTAGGTAATTATACCCTTATTCTTTAATTGAAGCCAAAAAGAGGCATATCACTGTTAATGATATAATTGAATTTTAAATTCCAATTAAGGAAATATGATGATCAAGTAAAAGCTGCTAACTTTTTTCTTTTAATGGTTAAATTCCATTTATATTTCTATTTATATAGTTTAAATAAAACCTTACATTTTCATTGTAATAATAAAATATTATATTTTTATAAATTACTAAAATTAATTCACTATATCCAAAGATTTAATAATCTCCATAACATCTTCAATGTCAAACTCTAGTATAAGCTATTTGGATATAAAAATAATAAAATTAATAAAATTAAAATTCAAAATACAAATAATAATAAATAAATTTTCAAAGAATTATTATGTATTAAAAATAAAGTTTTAGAATATATAGATAATTTTTGATATAAATGTTGACCTCCAAAATATTCTGATCAACCTTGATCAAAACTTTTTACAACTAATTGACCATAATTTAAAGGATAAAAAATTATACCATAAGTTCTAATATAAGGTATAAATCATATAGACCCTAAAAAAGTTCTTAAACTATATATAAATAAAGATTTATTTAAAAAAAATAAATTTCTTAAAGAAATTAAATATCCAAATAAACCCCCTACAATACATACAAATAATGTTAACAATTTTATATAAATAGGTAAACAAATTATATAAGGAAAAGGAAAAATCAATCAATTTAATATTCTACCTCCAATAATTCTTATAATTAATAATCCTATTATACCACGGAGTATAATTCAACTTTCATCATTTAATATATTCAATCTACCGCAATTTAAATCACCGGTTATTGAATAATAAACTAATCGAAATGAATAACTAACAGTTAAACCCGTAGAAAAATAGTATAAAAAAAATGAAAACATATTAACATTTCTAATTCTAACAATTTCTAAAATTATATCCTTAGAATAAAATCCAGCTAAAAAAGGTATTCCACATAAAGCTAAATTAGATACGTTAAAACAAGCTGAAGTTAAAGGTATATGAATTCTTAACCCCCCTATTAAACGAATATCTTGAGAATTATTTATATTATGAATAATAGCCCCAGCACATATAAACAATAATGCTTTAAATAAAGCATGAGTTAATAAATGAAATATAGCTAATTTTAAAAATCCTATAGACAAAATTCTTATTATTAAACCTAACTGACTTAAAGTAGATAAAGCAATAATTTTTTTTAAATCAAATTCAAAATTAGCTCCTAATCCAGCTATAAATATTGTTAATCCAGATAATAATAATATTAATTGTCCTAACCAAGAAGTTCTTAAGATAATATTAAATCGAATTAATAAATATACACCAGCTGTAACTAATGTAGAAGAATGAACTAAAGCAGAAACAGGTGTAGGAGCAGCTATAGCTGCAGGTAACCAAGAAGAAAAAGGAATCTGAGCTCTTTTAGTTATAGCAGCTAATATTACTAATCTTCCAATTATTAACATTTCAAATTCATTTTGTATAATTTCTAAATAAAAAATATAATTTCATCTTCCATAATTTAATATTCAAGCAATAGAAAGAAGTAAAGCTACATCCCCAATTCGATTAGATAACGCAGTTAATATACCAGCATTATAAGATTTAATATTTTGAAAATAAATTACTAAACAATAAGAAACAAGTCCTAAACCATCTCACCCTAATAAAATTCTAATTAAATTTGGTCTAATAATTAACAATATTATTGATAAAACAAATATTAATACTAATATAATGAATCGATTAATATGATTATCATTTATTATGTATTCTTTTCTATAAAAAATCACTAAAGAAGAAATTATAAGAACAAAAGATATAAATAATAAACTTATTCAATCAAAAAGAAAAGTTATAACAATTCTTATAGAATTTAAAGAAACTAATTCTCACTCAATAAAATAAATCATATCATTTAACAAAAAATATAAACTTAATAAAAAACATGATAAACTTATAGAAATTAAATTAACAAATCTAATTCTACAAATAGATAAATATTTCATGATTTAAAATGAATATTTTCATATCACTAACACCACAAATTAGTATTTTTTTTAAACTATTTAAATATAATCATAATATAAATGATTCTCTTTTTAAAATTAATAAATTTAAAGGCAATCAATGTAACAATATTAATAAATATTCTCGAATTTTACCTCTTCTAAATGAATATACTCCAGAAAATAATTTACCATGCTGACTAAAAGAATATAAATATAAAGTATAAGCAGCTCTAAAAAAAGATAAAAAAGATAATAAAATTATAGAAATTCAAGATCAAGAAACAATTCTATTTAATAAAGAAATTTCTCCTAATAAATTTAATGTTGGAGGAGCTGCTATATTAGCTGATCTTAATAAAAATCATCATAAAGTTATCGAAGGTATAAAATTTAATAAACCTTTATTAATTAATATTCTTCGACTTCCAAGACGTTCATAAGATACATTAGCTAAACAAAATAACCCAGAAGAACATAAACCATGAGCAATTATTAATGTATAAGAACCACATAAACCTCAATAAGTTATAGTTAAAAGTCCTGATAGAACAATTCCTATATGAGCAACAGATGAATAAGCAATTAAAGCCTTTAAATCAGTTTGACGTAAACAAACTAATCTAACTAATACACCTCCTACTAATCTAATTCTAATTCAAACAAATCTATACTTCAAATTTATTAACTGTAAAAAACTAATAACTCGTAATATTCCATAACCTCCTAATTTTAGTATAATACCTGCTAAAATTATAGACCCAGAAACTGGAGCTTCAACATGAGCTTTAGGTAATCATAAATGAACTAAAAATATTGGTATTTTTACTAAAAAGGCACACAATAAACAAAAATATAATAAATCGTAATTAAACATAAAATTATTTATTAAATAAAAATTTATAGAACCAATTTTATTTATTACATAAAAAATACCAATTAATATAGGTAAAGAAACTAATAAAGTATAAAATAATAAATATAAACCAGCTTGTAAACGTTCTGGCTGATAACCTCAACCTAAAATTAAAAATAATGTAGGAATTAGTCTTCTTTCAAAAAATAAATAAAATATAAATAATCTTATTCTTGAAAAAGTTAAAATCAACAATAATAATAAAATAATAATATTTAATAAAAATAAATTTTTATAATTATTATGTTTATTAATTATTTCTCTAGCTAATAATATTAATGAACAAATTCATAAACTTAATAAAATTAATCCATAAGATAATATATCACAACCTAAAAAATAAGAAATTTCTGATCAATAATTTATAAAATTATTTATTAATAAAAAAATAAATCTAATAAAAAATATTATAATTTGTACCATTCAATATATATTATTAATAAAACAAAAAGGAATTAAAAATAATAAAAAAAAAATAATTTTTAACATTATATAATTCTAAAAGATTGAAAATAATCATTACCATGAGTACGAATTATAGAAACTAAAATTGATAAACCTAAGGCCCCTTCACATACTCTAAATGTCAAAAATATTATTCTAAAATAACTTTCATAATTTAATATATTTAAATAAATAAATAATATAAAAAATAATATTAAAACAATAAATTCTAAACTTAAAAGTATTGAAAGTAAATGTTTCCGATTAGAAACAAAACAAAATAACCCTAAAATAAATAAAATTATAGGTAAACTTCAATATAAAATTATAATCATTAGTTTTAATAGTTTAATAAAAACATTGGTCTTGTAAATCAAAAATAAGATTATTTCTTTTAAAACTTCAAGAGAAAAGAAATTTCTTTTTCATTAATCCCCAAAATTAATATTTTAAATAAACTACCTCTTGAAATTATTCAATTAATATTATATTCATTAATTATTACTACTTCCATTATTTTTCTAAATATAATTCATCCATTAGCTTTAGGATTAACTTTATTAATTCAAACAATTTTTGTATGTTTACTAACTGGATTAATAACTAAAAGTTTTTGATATTCATATATTTTATTTTTAATTTTTTTAGGAGGAATACTTGTATTATTTATTTACGTAACATCTTTAGCCTCTAATGAAATATTTAATTTATCAATAAAATTAACTCTATTTTCTTCATTAATTTTAATTTTTATATTAATTTTATCATTTATTATAGATAAAACTTCTTCTTCTTTATTTTTAATAAATAATGATATACAATCTATTATTAATATAAATTCTTATTTTATAGAAAATTCTTTATCTTTAAATAAATTATATAATTTTCCTACAAATTTTATTACAATTTTATTAATAAATTATTTATTAATTACTTTAATTGTTATTGTAAAAATTACAAAATTATTTAAAGGACCTATTCGAATAATATCTTAATTAATGAATAAACCTTTACGAAATTCCCATCCTCTATTTAAAATTGCCAATAATGCTTTAGTAGATTTACCAGCTCCAATTAATATTTCAAGATGATGAAATTTTGGATCATTACTTGGATTATGTTTAATTATTCAAATTTTAACCGGATTATTTTTAGCTATACATTACACAGCTGATATTAATCTAGCTTTCTATAGTGTTAATCATATTTGTCGAGACGTTAATTATGGTTGATTATTACGAACTTTACATGCTAACGGTGCATCATTTTTTTTTATTTGTATTTACTTACATGTAGGACGAGGAATTTATTACGGTTCATATAAATTTACTCCAACTTGATTAATTGGAGTAATTATTTTATTTTTAGTAATAGGAACAGCTTTTATAGGATACGTATTACCTTGAGGACAAATATCATTTTGAGGAGCTACTGTAATTACTAATTTATTATCAGCTATCCCTTACTTAGGTATAGATTTAGTTCAATGATTATGAGGTGGATTTGCTGTTGATAATGCCACTTTAACTCGATTTTTTACATTCCATTTTATTTTACCTTTTATTGTTCTTGCTATAACTATAATTCATTTATTATTCCTTCATCAAACAGGATCTAATAATCCTATCGGATTAAATTCTAATATTGATAAAATTCCTTTTCATCCTTATTTTACATTTAAAGATATTGTAGGATTTATTGTAATAATTTTTATTTTAATTTCATTAGTATTAATTAGACCAAATTTATTGGGAGACCCTGATAATTTTATTCCAGCAAATCCTTTAGTAACACCTGCCCATATTCAACCAGAATGATATTTTTTATTTGCTTATGCTATTTTACGATCTATTCCAAATAAATTAGGAGGAGTTATTGCATTAGTTTTATCAATTGCAATTTTAATAATCCTTCCTTTTTATAATTTAAGAAAATTCCGAGGGATTCAATTTTATCCTATTAATCAAGTAATATTCTGATCTATATTAGTAACAGTAATTTTATTAACTTGAATTGGAGCTCGACCAGTTGAAGAACCTTATGTATTAATTGGACAAATTCTAACTGTTATATATTTCTTATATTATTTAGTAAACCCATTAATTACAAAATGATGAGATAATTTATTAAATTAAATAGTTAATGAGCTTGAATAAGCATATGTTTTGAAAACATAAGATAGAATTTAATTTTCTATTAACTTTTACTAAAAAAAATTCACTATAATAAAGAAAATAATAAAATTTTAAACCCAATAAAAAATAATAAATAATTTAAAGAAAAAGATAAAAAACATTTTCAAGCTAAATATATTAATTTATCATAACGAAATCGAGGTAAAGTTCCTCGAACTCAAATAAAAACAAAAGAAATAAAAGTTAATTTTATATAAAATAATAAATTAAACACATCACAACCTAAAAAAATAACGCAAAATAATATTCTTATAAATAAAATTCTCGCATATTCAGCTATAAAAATTAAAGCAAAACCCCCTCTTCTATATTCTACATTAAATCCTGAAACTAATTCTGATTCTCCTTCAGCAAAATCAAAAGGAGTCCGATTAGTTTCAGCTAATGAAATAGATATTCAAACTAAAGCTATAGGAAATAAAATAATTAAAAATCACATATAAACTTGATAAAAAAAAAAATAAATTATATTATAACTTCCAATTAAAAAAATAAAAGATAATAAAATTAAAGCTAAACTAACTTCATAAGAAATAGTCTGAGCCACAGCTCGCAAACCTCCTAATAAAGCATAATTAGAATTAGACGACCAACCAGCTACTATAACAGTATAAACCCCCAATCTAGTACAACATAAAAAAAATAAACCACCCAAATTAAAAGAATATAATTTTACAAAAAAAGGCATACATATTCAAACAAATAATGATAAAAATAAAGAAAAAATTGGAGAAATATAATATCTTAAATAATTAGATAATAAAGGATAAGTTTGTTCTTTTGTAAATAATTTAATCGCATCACAAAAAGGTTGAGGAATTCCTATTAAACCAACTTTATTAGGACCTTTACGAATTTGAATATATCCTAAAACTTTTCGTTCTAATAAAGTTAAAAAAGCTACACTTACTAATACACAAATAATTAATAACAAACTACCAATTAATGACAAAATAAATTCTATATAAAACAAGTACTATTTGTAATAAAAATCACATATATAAATTCTAAATTTATTGCACTAATCTGCCAAAATAGTTTTATATTAATAATATTCTTATAAAAAATATAATTATTTTGATATTTGGTCCTTTCGTACTAAAATATCATAATTTTTTAAAGATAGAAACCAACCTGGCTTACACCGGTTTGAACTCAGATCATGTAAGAATTTAAAAGTCGAACAGACTTAAAATTTGAACGGCTACACCCAAAATTATATCTTAATCCAACATCGAGGTCGCAATCTTTTTTATCGATATGAACTCTCCAAAAAAATTACGCTGTTATCCCTAAAGTAACTTAATTTTTTAATCATTATTAATGGATCAAATATTCATAAATTTATGTTTTTAAAAAATTAAAAGTTTTTTAAATTTTAATATCACCCCAATAAAATATTTTTATTTATTAAAATTTAATTAATCTATATAATTAAAATAAAAAAAAATATAAAGATTTATAGGGTCTTCTCGTCTTTTAAATAAATTTTAGCTTTTTGACTAAAAAATAAAATTCTATAAAAATTTTAAATGAAACAGTTAATATTTCGTCCAACCATTCATTCCAGCCTTCAATTAAAAGACTAATGATTATGCTACCTTTGCACAGTCAAAATACTGCGGCCATTTAAAATTTTCAGTGGGCAGGTTAGACTTTATATATAATTCAAAAAGACATGTTTTTGTTAAACAGGCGAATATTATTTTTGCCGAATTCTTTATTTAAACTTTTCATATAAATTAATTTTAACATTATTATATACTAATTTTATCATTATTACTTAATTTTAATAATTAAAACTAACATTTTAATAAATAATTAAAATTTAATAAATAATTTAATTTATAAAATAAATTATAACACATTTTTTAATAATTGCTAATTCTAAGCATATATTTATTAAATCTATTTAATATTTTTAAAAATTTATTTTATAGCTTATCCCATAAAACATTAAAATTATAAATTAATTAATTAAATAAATAATTAAGTAAATTTATAATTTCTAAATTAAATTTATTTCTTAAAAAACTAGATACCTTTAAAAACGAATAACATTTCATTTCTAATATAATATTATAAATAATTTTATCACATTAACTTAAATATTATATTAACTCTTTTAAAATCGAGAAAAATAAATATTTATTTTTTATTTAATAAACACTGATACACAAGGTACAATAAATTAAATTTTCTTTTAAAATAAAATTTTTTCAAATTATTTCAATTTTCTTTTACAATACTAATAAACTATTATTAAAATTATTTTTTCTTTAAACAATACTAAAACTTTAAATTTTATAGTTATTTCTAATAATTTTCTAAAAAATAATAAAAATTAATAAATAAAAACTAACTCAATTTATATTGATTTGCACAAAAATCTTTTCAATGTAAATGAAATACTTTACTTAATAAGCTTTAAATTGTCATTCTAGATACACTTTCCAGTACATCTACTATGTTACGACTTATCTTACCTTAATAATAAGAGCGACGGGCGATGTGTACATATTTTAGAGCTAAAATCAAATTATTAATCTTTATAATTTTACTACTAAATCCACTTTCAAAAATTTTTTCATAATTTTATTCATATAAATAAATTTATTGTAACCCATTATTACTTAAATATAAGCTACACCTTGATCTGATATAAATTTTTATTAAAATTATTGAATATTATTATTCTTATAAAATATTCTGATAACGACGGTATATAAACTGATTACAAATTTAAGTAAGGTCCATCGTGGATTATCGATTAAAAAACAGGTTCCTCTAGATAGACTAAAATACCGCCAAATTTTTTAAGTTTCAAGAACATAACTATTACTACTTTAGCAATTTATTTACATTTTAAATAATAGGGTATCTAATCCTAGTTTTTTATTAAAATTTTTTAACCTCAATTACATTTTTATATAATAATTTAAATATAAAATTTCACTTAATATATTTAATTTTATTATTATTAATAAATTTAATTTAATTAATACTAAAAAAATTTATTTGTATTAATGGTATAACCGCGACTGCTGGCACCAATTTAGTCAATACTTTTTTATATTGCTATTTCTAAATTTCTTTAATTAATAATATTAATTACTGCGAATAAATTTTCATATTTATTTTTTAAATAAATATAAAATCACACAAAAATTTACATATAAATCAAATTAATAACAAATTTTTAAGCCAAAATAAAACTTTAAGTTTTTATTTTTGATTTTTTATTATTAATTAAATATTAATAATTTTTATTAAAATAATTTTTTAAAGAAAAATTAAAATTAATTTTAATTAAATATTAAAATAATTTAATTTTATAATAAATTTTTATCATATTATAATAATATAAAAATTTTATAAATTTATTTTTTAAATTTTACAAAATTTTTAAAATTTTTATTTTTTTTAAAAAAAATAATTTTTAACAAAAAAAAATAATTTATCAAAAATTAATATAAAATAAATTTTAATTTTAAAATTAAAAATTTTAATTTTACACTTTTTCAAAAATATTTTTTTTTTAAAAAAAAAAATTTTTTTTAAAAAAAAATTTTTTTTTAAAAAAATTTTAAAAAATTATAGATTAATTTCTTTTAAATGACTAAAAAAAATTTTTTTTTTAAGTATTTTAAAACTTTTTTTTTACAATTTTTAAAAAAATATATAAATATAAATTTTAAAAAAATTTTTTTTTTAAAAAAAAATGAAAATTATATTATAAAAATATTTTTTTTACAAAAATGAAAATTTAATCTATTAAAAAAAAATTATTAAAATTTTTATGAATAAATAAAAAAAGTAATAAATTTATTAAAAATCAATATATATATTTAATAAATAATTTGATTATTAATTAAATTATACGAATAATAAATATAATAAATAATTTATTTTAATCACTAAATCTGAAATAATTATATATATATATATATATATATGTAAATAAATAAAAATAAATTTATTCCCCCTATTTATAAATTTATTC
>JAUUIK010102953.1:15574-30559 GCA_032270385.1 Urticina crassicornis | reverse complement strand
AGTACGATAATTAGGGTTTATGATATTGCTTAAAACCGACTTTGTAGAGGCTTTGATTCTACCGATTTCCCTTCTAATTCTTCAACGCGTCTAAGTGTTCTTATCAACAAAATACTACAGAGAATTAATTGACTTGTACCGTAAATAAGATACTTAAAAGAGTCGGTTAAAACTAAAATCGTAACTAAATTTTTTTTTAAGTATAAATAGAGAGAAAAAATATATTTAGAAAAAATACGTAAAAGAGACGGCATGAGATGGGCGGAATTAATATGGTTTATATATGAAGGGTTTTAAAAATAATGGATTAATGAATGAAATGAGATAAAACTGAGACGAAATGTAGAGTTGTCAAAGAATTCATGTGAACGATTACAAGAGTGAAATTATGAGAAAATCCATCAAGCAAGAAACAAATATGACTGAAACTGACGTGTAGATAAGAAATACGTTAGTGCAATAGCTACAGCACACTGCTCTTTTTGAAGTCTAAAGACGGATTGATAAACGTGTTATCCTGTTGTTAGTCATCCTGTTCTTGGAGACATTTGGAGCCGTGACAAGCTGCTCAGATTTGATCGCGTAATCAAGGGTTTTCAAAAGAAGCTGCTTTCTATTTTTATCGCGAGAATTTGCCCAAACACGTAATTACATTCAAATCATCGTCTTAAGTTATTTTAAGTACCTTTTTTTGTTTTTAGACTAAAACATTTGTTTCCCTGAATTTTATATTTAAAAAATTACAATGTAGAATTGTCATCAATAAATTTTTATTTATAATTTAAAAAAATTCTGAACGATTCTTTTTCTACTGAATTTTTGATACCGTATTATGAGACTTTTTTTTCAAAATCTCTATATATAATTAAAAAATACTAACCGGGATTTTCATTTGACTTGTTTATTTATGATTAGACGGGCACATCCTGACTCCATTTACTCTAAGTCATAATCATATTTCCTAAATAGTGCCTATCTTTTTGGAAACACAGTGAATCACAAAAGCCTGTGTTCACCCGGAAACACATAGCCTGATAGATATCATTGCATTTGTGACACGACAATATCATGCAGCCAGCCTGACCCAGTGTGTTGTCTTAACGGCGGAATGGCCTTGAGCAATTTGAAGTGTTTTTAGATAAAAATCACACTAATTTGACACTGTTATTTTTTTTCGCCAGGAAAACAACCGTGACAAAGCATTAAGGGCTGTAGGTTCAAGCGGAAATAACCATTGATTGCTTTAGTTTTGAGGGAATTGTAGAATTGACCGACTTGTCTTGACACCAGGTTGGCCAGTCGATTCAACTTTACTTAATAGAAAAATTAAAATAACCCCTGGCAGGTCAAACAGCTCGTCTCAGAAAGTGTTTGGTTTAACGGAAAAAGAAAAAACCGGCCTAAGATTTTACCTTTTTATAAGTTAATCAATTTTTTTAAATATCTCTTTCATGCATTTTTCATTTCTGATATCTTTCATTCGCCGACTCTTCCTTAACCTTATCATTTATTCGCTTAACACCAGTCCTTCTCGTTTTTGCTTTCTTTCTATTTTCTGTACATTTTCCCATGCATTCATTTTTTCTTTCTTTCGTTGTTTTTTCATTTTTAATCGTAACTTTCTTTGATACTTTCTTTTTTCTCCTTAATTTCCTTTCTTTCTTCTCGCCTCCCCCCTTCTCTCTCTGCTTTCTTTCTTTCTTTTTTTCTTTTTTTTGTTTTTGTTTTGTTCACTTTTCAACCTTTCCTGCAATCAATTATTTTCAACCTGGCCTTCTATCTTACTAGCTTTCTTTCACTTTCCTCCAATCCTCCCACCTTTCATTTTTTCTTTCGCTTTTCTACGACTCCGCTTTGTATGGTACTTTATTCGAAGAAAAACAACCTTTACATGTACAATTCTTAAAGTCCAAAATCAGATTATTAAACAACCCTTCAATCAGATAATTGTTTTTCTTTCTCTTTATTTCTTTTGCCTTGATCCACGTTAGTAAAGCTTCTAGTGAGATTGAAAACTTTCTTTCATAAAACTCTTTCTATTATTTTGGAATTTAAATCCCTTAAGAAATTACCAACATACAGATCTATATCTATGAAATGATAAAAGATTTTAAAATAGCATTAGACAGACTGGTAAGTGAAAACAGGGCACTGTGCCGGCATTTAATCCTCACCGTCTCCTTTATTATCATATCCCCGACAAATTCAATGAGAATTATCGACGATAATTGAATCTTAAAGCAGAGTATTCGAGTACTACCCAAAGAAATACAACTAATTTTTCTGTTTTTTTATGAAGTTAGTCGGTTGGATTTAATGATGGATCAACGGCTTAAAGCTGTGTGGAGTGATTGTTAGCTTTATTTTCTCTCATTAGGAAACACATGCATGAGATAATTATATTGTTTTGATTGGATATAGCAATGAGACTGTTCGATTGATATGTATCCTCAGTGATAACTGATTTATCATGAGTTGACATCATCAACGAAAAAAACAAACAACTAACGCCGTCGAAAACAAGTGAATTGGAAAAGGGAAAATTATTATTGATAAAATGTATAAGAAATATTATAATAAAATATATTTTTTTTATGCTTGGATCTAAAATATTTGCTGCTAAATAAAGTTTATCGTGATAATAACGATGACCAATGTAAAAGAAGAACAACAAAAAAAGATGACAAAAATTGATTAAAAACATTATTTTCAAGTATCGCATGCAGTGCTTTTCATAACACACTTTTTCTTATATACATATATACGACTCGTTTTTATTATTTTCAGCAGAATACAAAACAAATTGACCCGACTTTGCTCGCTGAAATGCCAGTCTGACTACTAAATAAAACGTATAAAACGCATAATCTTATCAAATTATTTCTTTTTCCGTAGATGATTTAAATATCTTTTCGAATGAAAAAAATTCATTGTTCTTTCAATAAAAAGAATTTTGTCAAAAAGTATGCCAGTCTCGGCGTCAAAATGCTTCTCTTTAATGATAGCTCACGTTAGCATGTCAAGGGCCCATAACAGCCACGCCCACCTAGTGAATTCAGTGTCTTCATGAAACAAGCCTTAAGATAGCTCTTTAGTTCCAAGCTTGGTTTCATTGTAAATATACATGTAAAAGTCTCTATTTCATCCCTTTAAACCAAATATTTTGTTATCTAAGGAGCTTTTCGTTTACAGAGGTATAAACATTTTATTCTAATGCCTGTTACAGGATGTTATACCCTCGTCATAATTATAATTTGTGTGTACGGGAAGTCTATTCTGATCGGTTTTTCTGTTTACACAGAAATTCCCTCGTTTAACATGTTTAATATGACACAAGAGTCGATTTTTATTCATTTTATTTTAACAAAAGTTTCAAATCTTTCATCTTTTTCATTACTTTCTGGTTTCATTTATTCATTCTGGAGAAAAAGTACATATGTAATTAATAGTTTGTCTTATTTAATATATCTCCTAAGTAAGCGAGTGACTATAAACAAGATACATCTCCGCCGAGTCTTTGCATTGTCCCGGCAGTATGTCTCTTCCAAAGCAGCTAAGTGTCTTGTAAACACTAGTGTGTGCTTTCCTTATCATTCTATCTAGGACCAATTAAAACTCTTTTAAAGACTTGTTTTATCGTTTAAAATGTACAAACTATACACACTCATATAAAGATTGTTTTGAAACGCGAGGGCCATCAAATTTGGTTAAGGTAAACAGGAATTGGATCATATCGTTTTTCTATACCGTTCTAGAACGCGGCTAAAAACACGACTGTTCCTAGACAAACATCAATTAACTAGTGTTTTTAACAGTATTGGAATCAAGCTAAAATCAAACATTATCTCAGTATTAGAGTAGTTATTAAAGCTACATCGCCTTTGCGCAATGTCAAACTCTATTTATTGTTCGTTTAATTCTTGAATGTACTTGACATTTTCTTCAATTTCCTTTATCATTTTTGCTTTTTCGTATTACTTTTCATTAAACCCCGGGGGAAATCCTTAAATGAAATGAAGTAATCTAAATTGACTCTTTAGAAAGTCCTTTTGTTGAATAAACCTCGGTGAAGAAAATCCTGCTTTTCGCACTGGTCAAGATGGTACAATACTAGTCCAATGCTCTCCTACCGTTCCTTCTAATCCTGATTTCCTTGTAACTTTTACGTAGATAAAAATTTAAGCTTTAAATTGCTTGTAGCTACAGTAATTGTTATATTCGCTTTCGAAAGGTTTGCTCTATAGGTGATTGACAAGAGCTCTTCAAAAACCGAGCCAAGGTCTATTAGGTCGCTAATATGTCTCCCCCCAACGTTATTAGTCCAATGCTTGCTTAAAACAGAACGAGCAATGATTTACAAAACACTTTATTAATCTAGAAAAAAAATCTTTGAGAATAAAAAACTTAGAAAAGAATATACTTAGAAAAAAATATTCGAGCTAAGCTTAAGTAATTTAATTAAATATGAAAAAAGCCAATTTATATTTTTCTGATTCAACAATATCTAAGGATCGTGCCGAACAGTTTTCATAATTAACTTTCCCCTTGAAGACTTCCTCGAAAACACAATATAAATATAATATAAATTAATCTTAGTGTCTGTTTGTGGCCCTTCGAAAAGGTTGAGTGCCTATTAGCTTTCCGGTTTTGATCCTAAGCTATTAAAACTTGCAGGGTTGTAAACTCAAACTCTCTCCCGCTAATATCTTCCATTATAACACATCGATTACTAGCTCAATGTTGACATTACTGCTTGAGTCGCAAACAAAAACAAAGCGAAGAAAAGTGAAAAGTGCTTCCTGAATTCGTAAGCCGATTCTCTGTAATCAGCACGAACCATAAGTCGCTATGTATGTTTTAATCTTCAAAACATCTCCTCTTTTTGTGTTCTAAAAACATAAAACAATTATCGAAAACAGAACAAATAAATTGTTTTTTAAATTTAAATTTTATTATCTCTTATTTTTGGAAAATTTGTAAATCTCTTCTTTGAATTTTTCATTCTTCAAGATAACTTTGTTGTTGCATTTTTCTTTATTGATTAACCGAGATTTTCCGCCACACGAAAGTCGATTAGATTTATCTCCCCGGCAGCAGCCAGACATTTTTGAGCATTGACCGAAAAGAGTTACCGGTTTATTGGAGTAGCTCGGGCATTAAGTCTTCAAACTGTAACTTTGTTTCAAACCAAAAAGCATATATTGATTTAAAGTAAATTACTTTTACGACAGATAAAGCAAATTTATCTTATGTTAGGCTCAAGTTGAATTGTAAAAGCTAAACGTTTGATAAAATATTCTCATCGAAGATGACAGCCACGCTCTTCGCTAACTAGCCATCGGAAATATCTAATTTTTTAAAAGGTCATTTGTGTTAGGGATTATGTACGTCAATTCAAGGTTTAGTTTATAACTCCCAGCCTCATAGAAAACGTTTCAACCTGCAGCTATGTTTCATCAGACTTTTTTTAATCTTCCCCTCTGGATTCATTTTAATGAAATGTAATTTAAACTTCACGTTTTTGATGTGCACTCAATTCGTTACTGATTTTGACTTACGGCTCGTTCATTCCTTTATTCAATTTTACAATCCTTTTTTATTCCTTTCTTTTGATTTCCCTTTCTTTTCTTTTTTTTTTCTTTTCCACAACCAACCCTCTTTTCTTTCATAAAACAAGTAATTTGATTGGTTATGATTTAAATACCATTTTCTTATCCGAGTGCTTGTTATTTATGTTACACGCGCGTGTGTTTTTTTCGCGCCCTTTTCTACTGTTTACGTGCAAATTTGTAACGATCGATAGCAAAGTACTACCCGTAGAGAGGCACTCGTTATTGGAGGCTCTTATCTATATTTCTACAATAGCCAACATCAGTTGGGGGCGAAATTTCTTTTGTGCTCCCCAAATGATTTCCACAAGATAACACCTTAATAGGTAGAAAGACTGCAGGTTTTAAATAAATAGATTTCTTGATTGGCAGACGTGTTTTTGATTTTATCTTTAACAAGTAAACTAAAGGCAGAGTTCCGCGGTAAAAGTTCTTCAATTCACCACACCTTTTTTTCCTTTTGCTGTAAGAACGAATTTGTTATATCTTTGAAACGGCAGGATTCTTCTCGAAACGAAACTACGTTTTGTTTGTATTCTTTGAAAAGAAGCCCTCACTGCGGGGGCAAAATAATTCAGAAGCAAATTTAGCAATCCAGTAGCGTTCATAAGAATTAGTACACAGCAGAGATAAGCAAGCTATTAGCTTAATAACTCCCATTCGGTTTTTGTTTATAAACTGGACCGCCCGGGAGCATTTGTCCGCATATACAATAGTGGGACACATGAGGTAGGGTTAGCACACAGAAACGTGAAGGCCTTGGCCCTCGAAACAAGCTCCTTAACAATCATAACAAGCGCCCACATTGAATAGCTAAAGTGCTATAAGTTTGTATCTGGCAACTACACGAATAAGCCTCGTGTCCAATACGTTTCTACCTTGACTTGAATTTCCACATCCCTTCCCTCTTATACAGTTACAGTTTTGAATTCCATACGACTCATTTTCGATCCGATTTGTTTCTCGTTAGATTACACATTGTTTGTTTTTTTCGTTTTAGTGGAGTAATTAGTTACGGGTCTGTCTTTCATGATCTGATGCGGGTTATATATGAGCACAACTGGCCAAAGCTTTGATAGATAGTGGAAAATGTCGGTTCGAATTTCACTCGTAAACACAATAAGTACTTAACAAGAAAGGTAACTAAAAGCTTTCCTTTTCGTTTGAAGCCAAGGCACACTTCGTTTTGGAGTCGATTGTTTTTAATCAACGGCTTATCTTACCGCAATTCACCGAATGAATAAAGAGAATTCGGTGATCACTGAGCCACTTGCGAGGCAAAAATCTTGCCCAAAACCTGTTCCTATGTCCACGTATTAAGATAATTATAAGTTAGAAATACAATAATAAAGTGTAAACACATTTTCTTTTACTTCTTAAGGATTGATTAGCTTATTTCAATTTCTTTTTCTTCTTTAATTTGGAAAGGATTAACTTTGCATTATTGAAAGACACACGTTTTAACAAACCAGGTATTTGTGTTCTTACAAACATGTAAAAAGGTGTAGCTTGAACTTGCGGTTACACAAGAGCTGAGCAGGTTCACGTTGACCACTACAATTTGTTTGGCTTAATAGGTTATTATAATTAATATCACCGGCCTAGCTCAATGCCTTTCATTCATTCTTTCGCACTAATTTATAACAACTGAAGTCTAATCTATAATACTTCCAATTTTGACTTTCAGAGACGAAGCGCCAGACACATGTCCTTGGAACTATTTGAAAACATTTTAGCGCTCTAAGTGAAAATTAATTCAATTTTCCGCTCTCAAAGCCAACTTCATTACAGTTTTAAAACGTCAGAAATATCCTTATTTCTAAACAAACTTTTATTAAGAAAATAGTTCTAAAATAAATAACAGAGTTTTTGGTTTTGAAGACTGGGGGTTACTGACGTTTCATGCCCAAAATCACATTGACACGTGTGTGCTGGTCAAGCGTTGCGGCTGTTTTTGCTTTTTTTTGACGCCAAAATAGCAAGGTTTTACAAAATATCTAGAAGGCACTTCCGTTTAAATGTCTCCTGTGATTTCCATTCAAATCATTTATAGTTAGAGAGTCGACATTTAATATACCTAAAGCTCATTCTGTGGGTGTTTTTTAATATACTTTAATTTAATTTGGACTCCAAGTCGGTATGACTCAAGGTCTTTTGCTTTTAGGTTTGTAAATTCTGTTTTTGGTGTTGATGGCCCTCGAACGATAACTATACCTGTACCGGAAGGCTCTTACCAAATTAAAACGAAATTCTATGTCGATTTCATTGTTTGAGCCCTCTACTTTGTGTATTCAGTGGTTCTAAGCGACAAATGATCTAGTCTTACTCGAATAATATTTAACGGTAAACTTTACTTAATTGCAACAATCATCAAGCGACCTGTTAAATGCAAGCGGAGAATTAACTTGCGTTCTGCTTCCAAAGTTCAATTTTGGAAATTAAGGTACTTTTTAACGAGAATAACATTTTAATCTAAATAAAACAGATCAACTCCCTTGTAAATTTTATTAACTTTCCCCCTGTATGATTCATCTCTGTTGAAAAGACAAAACACTACTTTTATCGAGTTGAATAACATGTAGAATTAAAACTATCTGTATAGTTTATACTTTTTGTATGAAGAACAAAACATTAAATATTGCAAAAGCAAGTTAATAAACTAACTTTAAGGTTATTTTACAAATTCATAAATTTTACTTCATGGGGAAAAAACTGCTAAAGGGAATACTTAAAGGGAAACGAATAAAGACTTTAACACTAAACGCTCGCTGCTTTGCTAAACATTTTCCACAACCTTCACTTCAGTTCTGGGATTTACAAAGTATAAACAATAGGATCAAAGCATTGAAGAATATTTGATTTCACAGCCTTAAATTATGAATGTTGATAAGTATGTAAACACGTTATATATGCAGAGAGCAATTACAGACTAGTTTTTAGCGGTAATAGAGCTAATGGCATGAAAGTTTACCGTGTTAGGCTTTGATATGATAGTAGCTCCGAGTAGCCACGCCGACTATTTTTTTCTTATTGCTTTGGTTTAGTCTCTAACTAATAATTAAGTACTATAAATTATTCAACTTTAAGACTTGAATTCAGTTAAGACTTTTTTCCGAGACAAAACTCCGTATAAATTGAATAAAAAGGTATGAATTTTGCTTAAAATAATTATGACCTTATACAAAACGTTTTCACCTGTTTTGACGAAGGCGCAGTAAAATGTCTGAATTCTAAACTCTAAACGACAAACTGTAGGCGATATTCGACACAATCTTCACAAAGAAAGGTAGGGATACGAATAGGAAATATTCAGAAATACTTTGTAAAGAAAACTGTAGCACTGATCGAAGTTATTTAAAATGACAGAATCATTTCCTATATTAAAATTTGCCTTTTGAGCAACCTTTGGCAGATAGAAGTACAATACAACGCCCTGGCACGATAAGCACTGAAGATAATTACTTACAAACCTGCCTTGCACAAGATAACTCTCACTTTTTGTCTTTATCAAAGAGAGCAAATTCAGCACCGTTTACTTCCTAATTTGACATCGTGCTGACAAGGGCACTCAAATATTGACGAAAAAAATCTGTGAGATTTGTGGAGAATCTTATCGGATTCCCGCTGCACCAACGAAATCTAAATGAAAAGAATTTTATCGAGCTCTATGTTATCAATTCTAGATTTGATTTTCGCTTGCTTTATTTGATTTTTACAAGTTAATTTTGTGGGCAGCCTGATAAGGCCACTGTAAGCTTACTAATATGTAAGATAATTATGTCCCAAGCAAACTCACGAGGACTGTACTTGTCAAGATTAATTGTGATACACATTGTAAATTAAGCAAAACTTCTTCAATATACAGTTGTCAGGAGAGAAATTGCCCACTAATAAGCTTGAGCTCGAGACGACATGATTTATGTCAGTGGCTTTGGTGGGCGCTGTTTTGATTAAATTAAAAACATCATTTAATGCAGTATTTTAATGAAAATATATTATGAGTTTACTTTGAATATATATGCTAGATATTTTTCACGCCTTATGTACTAAAGAAATATTTCCCATTTGTAGTGGTTTATACCTAGGATTACTAAGGAATTCAGAATGTACAATTCCTCACTCTTCCACTGGCAGCGAGAAGTATGTACATTAATAATACAACTACAAAACAAGTTCGGCTTATTCTCCGATATCTCGTAGACAAAATCTGCGGTTTATCTAACCCCGTTGCACTGCTTTTCTAAGCTAAAGAAACAAATTTACGAGCCCAAGATAACAGTCCAACTTTAATTCCTTGAAACCAGTTGTTAATAAGTCAGAGGTATTGATCAAATTATTTAAGTTACAGGTTGAAATTAAATATTGAAAACAGACTTTTTTCCGATCCAAGGCTACTATTTGTGGTCAGAATACCAGGAGCATATGGTTTTTTTTTACATAAATATTTTTTGATAATCTTGGTTACATGATATTTTACTTTGCTTTCAGCGATGTATACTGTTATAAGCATCAAAATAATAGCTAACAATTTTATAATTATTATTTTAATGTTTAGAGTCTTGTATTGCCACAAATCTGATGCATTTTCTTGATGCGCGAAACAAAAACGGACAAATAAACAGAAATAGATTTTTATGTAAATATGCAAAAACACGAAATTATTTGTACAAACGAATTCAAAATACAATTAAATCCACCTTAAGTTAAGCTTGTAATATAGTTCACAAGTTCGATCACTATATAAGTTCGTTTAAATTTATATCTACCCATGCACATAGCACTTTTGTGTTCGTTTCCTATGGGGTTGGAAGCCGGCGCTATTGCCTGTATAAATTCGCTCCTATGGGGACATAAGAAGTGAATGTGAAAACAGTTTAACTTGGTCAGAAACTGTACACAACTCAATATGCATGGCTATTGTGCCTTCTAAAGTGACTCAATCATTCAAGAAATATTGATTTCAAGAATAAAACGATTTTGTACGTTTTTCTCAGAATTGAAGCGGATTATCCCAGTCTAGAGTTACGTGAGGATTTCAAGGAAATGCGGGTCAAGTTTTACTGATGTCCCAGCTGTTCAACCAAAGTGATTTTGGTCCAAATCTAATGGCCATGCCCCCACCTTTTTATCCTAAAAGTCCAAGACCAGCGATTGTTTTTATAAGATAAGCAAACAAACTCTCCAGTGGAATTGGTCTCCTCGTTGACGCAAGCGGCGAATAGAATGAATTAATAATAGACGCCCTTCTAGGGATCTTCTACTTCATGTGGATCGGTGATATTAAGCTTCGGAGAGAAAAAACACAATTCTAAAATCTCTAATATTTGCCATTTCCCCTATCAAATTTGTCGAGCCCCGAGGCCGTGAGCTGGCTTGTTAGAAACTGAAGAGACCTCACCTAATTAAGAGAGTATTGAAAATTGCATTATTGGTGGTTTCATAATAACCTTGGAGTGATTACCGATGAAAAAACAAAGGAAGATATGAATTACCGTTGACTATATGGATAGGAAATAGAAGGTTGTGGGTCTTCTGAACTAATGAGTAAAATGTTGAGAAGTTTTGTCACAAGTGGAAATTGTTCACTTTCTTCAAATCGAGCCCATTAAAAAAAAAAGCCCCCTCAACTAGGTCGGTCAAAGCAATGTCAACCGGCCTAGATTCACATGACTGGTCAAGTGTTTCATTTGTAGTCATTTACTTAAGCCACAATTCTATTTTTCTCTTCTACCGTGGCTCTACATGAAGGCCCCCTAGGGAACCAAATACTAACTGCCCCTAATGGGTGATCTTCTAAACAAAACCTAAGCCAATCTCCGGGGATACACTGTTGCGGAGTTTGACCTACAATGTGGACAGCACTCTTCATTACACTATGAAGCCTACCTTATGAATCTATAGCATTAGTTTGAAGTCTCTATGGAAGACACCTGTATCTAAGCTCTCTTCCTAAGCCAGTGTCCCTCATGGAGTATTTTAGGATAAACTCATTCAAGGCGATCCTTGGTTTTTATTATCCTTTATTCATGCTATATTGTTTATCACCCATTCTGTTTGCAGTCAGCCAATTTTTAGCACGTGTACGGGGTAGTATGATGGCGATAGCGTGTGTAGAGGTTGGTTTTGTAAGCTGAATACACGAACAATCATAGTACAGTCCCTGACATCAAGAGAAATAAACGGCTTAAAAATATCTGTAGCCTAAGCATAAAAGGGCGTAAATAACAACCATCGCTACGGTTAGCCGTTTATGGTGGTCAGATTCACTCTGACCCTTGCATTAAGATATCAAACCTCTTCAAGGAAATCGAATCTCGGTCGTATTACACATTCTCACGTCAAAACAACACACAATTAAAGACTTAAATCTGAGTAAGTTTGAACTTGCACTTTTGAGCTCAAGCAACGAGGAATTAGCAAATATATATATTGGTTCCGGTGACAGAACTTACAGTGGAACTAAAGTTCTCAATTTTTAATATTTGCCTGTTCTTTACAAAAAGTAAATTGCAGTGTTTGGGTTCGGCGAGGATTGAACCTTTTGAAACTTTTATTATTTCACGGGGGGAAATACTATTGGCGAGCCGCTCATTTCCCTTTTGAAAAAACTCTCTATGCGTGCGGTAATATAGTTATTATATTTAAAGTATAGCTTAATAAGCCCTTACATATAATTTGGTTCTTTATTTTACACTGCAAATAAAAATCACTTTATAGGAAAACAAATCCGAACACAACGTGAGCAATTACTTGATAAAAATAAGTTTTCTTTTGTGCTGATTTGAGAAAATTTTACTTGTCAATGACTGGTTTTTCCTCCTCATTTTATGCTTTTAGATTTCGTTTTCGAGCTCAGTTCGTCGTAAAAGTAACACTGTTATACTTGCTTTAAATAATTATGTTGATAGAGATACTTTATTTACAGCCTTCTAAAACAACAGATCGTGAATTGTTCGTTTGTGATCACCTCAACTAGACTAAATCAAACCATTAGTTATTGAATGTTTTGATTGAATCGCGGATAATGAGTCTTTAAGATGCCATTCAAATGTAAATTTAAATCTATTACACTTGATAGAGGTGTCCTATATGCTAGTACTACTCAGTTCGACTTTCAGAAAATATGGAAAAGCAACGAAAACTTAATAAAGGTCTAATTTCCTTCAGAGATTTAATGAATTCACAAGCTAGAAACTTTTAGACACAGAAAATCTCAAGTAAATCTCAAAAAGGAAAAACGCGAGAGACACATCTTGTTTTTTTTAGTTATTCTAGTAGTTGCCTAGAGTTGGTCATCAAATAATTTCACCGATAGTTGAAAGAAGAATTACTATCTATGTACATGGTGAAGATATCTTTAGATTTTTCTGTCAGTTAATCATATTTCTATGTTTTCCTTTTCTCGTTTCTGGATCTACACCGATCGTTGAGATTACATTAAGATTAAAGCACGGGACTCCAATTATAAAAGAATGGAATGAACTTCGGGTAAATATTACGTTAAACACGTATTGTTTTGACACGCGCCAGCCACGCGTGGAGCTAGCAGGTGATAGGTGATAATTCTAGCCTATACCTCGACTCAAAAGCCTTCAAAATGCTTTTCAACCAACCCTAGTAAAGAATTCACAAAGCAAAAGCAGTTTATCAACGAAACGTCAAAAGCTTGTTAAAAGTTTTCGCGATGTTTTCCGAACGCTAGCCGTGGTAGCAAACCCAAAACTTAACTCAATAATCGAGTTATGGAAAAAACTAAATTCTTGCCTTCAAAAATAAAAAAGTATTTGTTTTTAATTAGCGACTGGGGCAAGCGCTTTTATTAAAGAACTGGTGGCCGTAATAATTAAGGGGTTTTTCTATTGGAAAATGTTAGAACACTTCTTATTAAGTCAAGGTATCTAATTATTTTTGATTGATTCGGGCGCTAACGCTTTTGTGCTGGTAGATCTACCGCAGAGCGCCACCTTGTTTACATCAGATTGTAAGTTTAATTCTCCTTAATCTAACTCTCTTAAACAAATGAAGAAGGGTATTTTTTTAATGTAGGATTTCAACAAATGAATCGAATTTTATACTGATATTTTATACCGATTGATTCTAGTACAGTTTGTTGAAGGAAATCAGAAGGATGTTGCTTTGCGCTCACTTCTGTGCGAAGTAATGACGAACCAATGGGGGAAATGTGTGTAATGAAACGCGTTGGGAGAGAATTCTTTTGAAACCTACGAAGCATATTTATTAATAAACTTACATTAAGGAAAAAGATGCCCAAACGAGGGTCACTTGTTCAAGTTCAAATTAGTGTGCTAAAATTAACAAAAGCTGATGGAATAAAAAAGAATATAGTTTCAATTCTTTGAAATATCTTACAGTTCAAAATTCAAACTCAAAATGGTGTACGAGTGTTTTCTCTCTAAAAATAGCGAAGCTATATATTGTGCTCTTGAGAAAGCCTTTTAGGAGATTGTAAGGTCATTTTCAGTGAAATGTCATCCCTAAGTAGTAATCACAACTGCTCCTATATTACATCCATCATTCACAATCGACGTTCAAATATGCATCTTGTAATCAAGAGGCACACGAAACAAGAGGGTTTGTCAGACCCATCAATCGCTTGCCAGCGATATGGAACGATCGTATAGGGAAATCTCAGCCGCGCGAAACGTGTTGGGGCATGCGCAGAGAGGGTTTGCTGCAGGTGCTTCAATAGGTTGGCCACTCATTAAGTCCGGACAGCATTGCGTTCAATGAGGTGTGAAGGACACGATGAAATACGTTTGATTTATTACAAAGACTGATTTAGATTTACGTAGCTATTGTTCACAACCAGATCATTGTCAATGACAAACATTGCCCGGAATATAAAGCACGGAGCTTCATTAAATCCTCATAATCGGGGAGTAGCGCCAATGCGTGAAGAACTAGACTTAATAATAATAATAAAATAACAATAAAAATAAAATAAAAATAAGCCGACATGGAGGATTGGAGTATAGTCACAGACAGTCCACCATCAGCGCTCAGCATCAGTCAAGAAGTTCTACGAAGCGTGCTGTATGGGAAGTGGTGTAACGTGTTTGGAGGGCAAAAGGAGCTCACTTTCAAATCGAATTTCCTAGACAAGACGGAATACCCATCAGACGAAGGTAAGAATTTCCTCGATACAACATTCTACTAAATGCTGCACGGTCGTTACTTACGATCCTATTTGGCTCTGGTTATTCCTCACCGAGTATGTTAAAACGACTTCTTTCGAACTCCACGATTTCTGTCAGGAAGGTGAAATTATATAATTGTTTTACTTAATCTTATACTGAATAGGCAAACGACAATAGAACAAGCAAGGACTGCGAATTGACAGATTCTCTTCCTAAGC
>JAUUIK010102842.1:0-12474 GCA_032270385.1 Urticina crassicornis | reverse complement strand
ATTGAAATAAAACAAATTTAATGGTATATACTTACATTATTATTTTTAGCATAAAATAACTTTTTTCCTTCTCTAAGTTTAAAATATCTTTTCTTCCACCGCTGCAAGTTCACACAAAAAATACAAATAATCATAAGATAATGGTGCTAATAATCATATGAGTTTTAATTTTTTTATTCTACAAAAAAAATAATATCAAGAACTGATAAATAATAAGATCAACAACCAAATAGCCCATTATTGTCAAAAAATTATACGTAATACAAGAAAAATTTTCTTTTCCTAAATTAATCTTAGCTATAACAAGGTTTTGAATTATAACCTTGGACAAGTAACTAATCATCAGGAATGGATAAAATATGGAACCAAACTTTGTACTGAAGTAACTGATGTAATTTCAACATAGGTATAAATGTTAAACATATGAAATAAAGACTTATTCATACATATTATTTCTCTGGTGATGGATAGTATTTTGAGAGTGTGTATGTGAATACAAGAATGGAGTTATGGGATCTATTGCTATAAGTAATAACACAATCTTACCTGGAATGAACCAGACTGCTTCAGCAAATGGCCTTCCTTTACACAATGCTAGAAAATGAGAAAACAATTTATATTACTATCAACATGACTTTAAAAAAAAGGTTCCTTTACGATTTATGTGACAAAATGGGAATAGAATTTGAATGCATAAGCTTATCTATTGCCAAGCATTTTTTCACTTTATGGTAATTAGAATAGTATTTCCAAGAGTATTTATGTTCTAACCTCCGTGGTCATAATTTTGTAGATGGATTTTGCCACAACAAAATAAGAGGTTGACTACGAAATGCAATAGTACTTGTACATAACTACTTGATTGTAGATCTAGACCATCGTTACGAAAAGTTCGATCCGTATAGGACGCATTTGACAGTGTTCCCCACAAAAATATTTCTTGTCAACCACAAAGGTAATTAATTCAAACGAATATAGAATTTTCGTAGTTCAACAATTTCTTGACAAAATGCATATTTTTGTCATGTAATAACAGTTCAATGGTTGTGACGCAAAAGGCAAGCCACATCTCATGCAGGTGTTTTCGTCTTTACATCCAGTAATTACAATCTGATTCTTTACGGCAAAGGAAGGCAATAGCAGCAGAACAGTACTCAAATTTCACGAGGAAATAGAAAATAAAAGAGAATCAGAGCTTTAAGTTTGCTGATCTGAGTCCAAAAAAAGCAAGTGAATCTGGTTTCATTAGTATCGATAGTAATAACGGTATACCATACATAACTTACAGAAGACCAAATAAAGCGAACGAGTAGAAATTGGAAAAATATACTTTAGAACATTCATATGCAAAACTATATTATTGTCGCTTTGCAATGAAACTACGCAAATAACGTATGATTTGCAGGATGAAATAAGATAAAACAAAAATGAATAGAAATTCAACGCTGTCAAACCACAAAGCCTGCTTGGGTCGACCTTTGTCTTGTACAAAACATTGAATAAAATCAGCTTTACGAGGTAAATATGTAAAGATGGATTTGAACCCAAAGCCGAAGTGAGATGTCTAAAGTTCTAGTCGTTTAGACATACAAAATAATAAGCCCTCTAAAAAGAACAAAAAAAGACTACCCCAGGAACAAGAAATAGGACAATACGAAGGAATATTAGTTTAAATTTATCAGTGCTTAAAAAAAAAGGCTGATAAATTCCAACTACATTCAAGGTTTTTGTGTATGATATCGTAAAAGAACAATCGATTTAGAGCTGCCGCGTTAAAGTTTAAAGAAGAAATATTCTAAGATATTTTGAGCTATGCCTAGATTTATTAATAAAGGTAAAATCAGTATTAATTCTAGAGGTCTTTCTATAATTATCTTGCTGCCAGCTATATGTTAGTCATTCGTAAACATTCAGCCACATTTTCCATAGTCAGTCCACCAAGTCATCAAATATTCACGAGTGGTTTTTGAAAGCTAGATTTCATATTCACACCGATCAAAGAAATAAAAATAAAACCCACAGCGGGCTGACCACTTTCAGTTCAAACTAAATTCTTTATTTTAAAGCAATATTACAGAGTAAACACAGCAGCTATAGCTCTGCAAGATTTAAAAACACTATTCAAGCAGGACTTGACTTTGAGACTTACCCTTGCGCTTACTGTAGCCGCCGTTGACTTTCGCCTATGGTAAAGTTTCGGAGCTTCAATTGCTCCATCTGAATCGCTGTCATCTGAAGAATCTAATTCATTTTCATCCGAGGGACAAGTAAAATCATACGAGCGTCTCCAGTGGGACATTTTGATATATCACTTCAGTTATCAGCCACATTCTGAATATTGTCGGCCATGACCACTCGGTCACGTGATCAATCGTGTCCAATTAAATTGATTGCAATACATTTTTAGCTCCCACGACTCGGCCCCCCTGGATTTCTAGCATTGCAACCATATTTCAGGGCCGGGGATCACAACTTCTTTGAAAACTAATGAATAACCATGAACAGCCTTTTAGAAAAATTTTAACTTCGTAAATGTTAAACATACATAATGACTGCTCATTTAGATGGCAAACCTTAACTTTTCGATTTTTCGATTTTTTTTATGATAAAATGTTTTATTTCTCACCACGAAATAATTTGTGATTTCGTGATTTCCGCACATCTATTCTTAGAAATATCTAAGATACCATCGAATTATGATTTTATAACTGTATCTAACGATTTTGTGACAAAACTGTACCTGTTGCTAAGGTAAACGAAAAATAACAGCAAAGGTATCCTATGCGTTATTATGAAACATCTTCTACGATAAGATCTGACAAGTTGTTGTTTGTTAAAATAATATTTTCAATTTATTATCTAATTTTTATCATTGGTTTAGTTAATCGATATTTTAAAATTCTCTATAAAATTTATATTTTTAATATTTTTTGAAGAAGGATTTTAGATTTATTTTTTTGACTAAATTGCCTATGTCAAAACCAATTAATTTATTTACTTTTATAAAATGTTAACAGTCGATAGATTTATTATCTTCTTTACGAAAATTGCCAGGTCCAAAAGACGTTATTTTTAGAAGCGAATGTGAAATATAAATGAAGAGAAAGACCATGCAGCTTCTATATTTTCATAATATTGCACAATATCTGAGACAGCGGAAGAAAAAGCAATGTTCGAGAGAACAGGTTTAAGTTTTATGCTTTCGCAATCGCACACTTCTAAATTATAGCGGAAAAAAGACATTGTTTTTTCGAGATCTATATTTGTCATTTACATATCTGTTTTGCAACAACCTAGATACGGTCTGTTGACTTTGACGTCAAGACTCGTCATCATTACGTCACGTAACGGTACATCCATTGTTGTTTCACGACTGGAAGAATCTGGATTTACTTTATATTATCAAACACTAAATATTGCTTCAAATCTATGAAACTATTGAATCGCCCAAGTTAATAAATACTGCCACACCTGCTACGTTCGTGTTTTGAAAAACTGAGTATTTCTTTGCGATTGTCTTTGCAATTATTTTTAAAAATCCCTCGAAACCAGGAGATATATAATAAATTTCGTCAGAGTAGCACTTTAAGATTTTCAGTCTCATTTAGGAATCTAAGCCGCTCTGACTAAAAAGTTTTAAAGCAATTTTTTCCTTTTTTAAGAGACGAAAGCTGGATCAGTGAAGATGGCCCGGGCTATGTACGGTTGATTAGAGACCAGATGCCAGTGCTTCAATAACATGAATCTTTTTTAAGATTAGGTGCAGCCGGAGCGTAAGAAGTAACACACAAAAAATACGTCGGTTTAGATGTTTTGTTTTAAGGTTTAAGCGAAGATTGTCTACTTGTGAACAAGGGTGGTTAAACCAATTTATTACTATACGTATATCAGTGTACATGCAGGAAAAAAGGCACCCATTGCAAATCAAAGACGAAATCTATTTATAGATACCTACCGTTGTTTTGAGCTTTTTCATCTGTGAAGGACACACGCCATTGGCGAAGACTCGTTTAGGCGACGAAATGACTGACCCTCCATCATACTTGGCCTTTAAAGGTAATAATAACTAGCTAAATATTAATAATTATATTATACATAATAGCGCTGATAGATGCTGGTATTCTAAAATTATAAATATGAATTAGATATTAGATAATGTTTAAAACTTTGCTGGATGATGATGATGATGATGATTATGATGATGATGTTAGTGGTGATGATGATGTTGATGAAGATGGTGATAATGTTACGATGATGATGCTAGTAATGATGATAATGATAATGGCGATGGTGATGCAGATTAATGATGACGATAATGATGATGGTGGTGGTAGCGGTGGTAATGTTATGATGATGATGACACGTAGGAAAGCATAGTCCTTTTAAAGATGTTGATTGATATTGGAATTTATGGATATATAGTCATTTGTAACCGAGGAAGCGCGCGCGAATTAACGTGATACTGGAAGTTGTATACACAAACTAGACTATCCTCTCGAGGGGAAGGGAGAGATAAATTTGTTAGTTGAATCATACACTTCAGCTATATAATATCATTGTCATTGTAATTACTCCTATACCCCACCCCAGGCCCCCTCTCAGTCCATGTGTGACATTGAGGACTATTAAAATTGCATATGATCAATTAATTTTATTTATGAACCGTGAACCGTTAATCAAAAACTGGTAGCTAAGAACCTATACCTCATCTAACTTACTTCAATCATCAACTAATTGAAACTTCCTGGTTACATATGTCTAACATGTCTAGCTTCGTTCCACCCACACCCCTACCCCGGGTCCCCCAAGTATTCGTCTTTGGTTTACCGACATTCTCTCAAAGAGATATAAATATCAAGATATGTTGTCAAGTATAAAGTGGAATTGTGAAAATCACAGTACCTATGGCTAATGCAAGAAATAATATATATATATATATATATATACTCAGCACAAATTCATTTGACCTATATGTGCTGTCTAGATATATCATATATATATAGATTTAGACTTTAAGAATGTTAAGTCACCCGGCCCAAGTAACTCATTCCATCACTCGTACGACACTGTCCTTGTATATGAATTCTTATTTATAAGGAAGACAGCAGACTTGCTTTAAGTAACATCACAGAAGAATTTGACTATATATGGGCTATATATTAATTGAACTCAGTACGGAGAAAGAGAAAGAGTTACTTACCTTTGTAGTTTCAAGGACGGTCGTCATTGTGCTATCCAATGTGGTTTCTAAGGACTTGTGAACAAGTCAGTACGGCCATCTAGAGCCACATGGCCTACTTTCTCGTGTCAAAGAAAGCTGCCGAATATTTCGATGTCATTGCGGTCCCCGTGTCGAACTCACCAATACCTCAACAAATCAATAAACTCAAACGGCATCACAAATGAATGGTAGTTTATCACTCTGTATGCTCTGTCCGTATTAAACTGAGTAATGTTCGATATGTTTTGATGTACGAATTGCATTAGTCCTTGTTAAACTTTGAAATACACATTCACCATAGCTTGCGGGCAAATAAAGCTTGGCTAAAAATATCCTTATCAAATGTATTTTTGTGGCAGGAGCTCATATATCTCTAAGATAATATGTGATCTCTTGTATATTATGTCAGATTAATGCGGAACTCAATCAAACGATGGCAAGAAAGGAAATCGGAAATAGCTCCACCCCAATGCATCTCCGTATGCGGTGTTTAACGGATGCAAAAATGATGGCGATAAATTATAAAGAATTTTACGCAGAAATTAAAATATATATTGGAGCGGAATAAGTTTTGTTTTCATGAACAATTAGTACTTTCTTTCTCTACGAGGCTCTTTGTGATTCTTTCTTCAAGAGAGTAATTGTTTTCCATGAAGTGACCGAAGCGCAAGGATTACTTAACCGAGAAAGGCGTATGACGTAGATGTTGCTAAGGGATGACGTCACTCAAAAGCTTCAGTGCTATTCTCATTGATTCCTAGTGGAGTAAGCTTAGAGGGATGAGTCATGTTTCATTCAAACTTTAGGATTGAATTAATTTTTCGACCTTATACACGTCCAATCCTAGGAGCGCAAAAATCCGCCAGAAATGATCGCACTGCGAAAGAAGGCATCGAGACAGAAGTAGCTTCCGTGTGATATTATTAATTTCTGATCTTTGGAATCTGGGTGACAAACACGTGGTGACGGAAGCCAACAGCAGGGGTTTTGTAAAACTGAGTTGTTTTGGATATGGGATATAAATTCAGTAAGAACCTAAATTTCTCAATTATTAATTTTTCCGTTTAAATATATTTTCTGGGAAGAGGATAGATTTTCCAGGGCCTTACTAGGATGATGTAGAAACGTTGAGAAGTTGAAGTCATTCTGACTTGAGCATTTAATAGTGTACCACCTTCACTTTGCGGAAAATTCAACTAAAAATATTGGCTGAAAGGTATGTACTAGATATACAAGACGATTGTTACTGTTTATATTCAACATGCGATAAAACAGCATCTGGTGTTGACATATTCATAATAACAAGGGGGTTAAGTCAAATTAAGTACGGCTGCTTGTTTTGGAGTTTAGCAAGGGGAGGGGGGGTTAAGGAAGAACCATACGTCACGAACCAGGTCGTCTGTTCACGAGCTTGTCTGAGACGGATAAAAGGCGGAAATACATGTAGGGTGTCACCCGTGCAAAAGGTGTCATAGCACGCTACAAAAGACCGCTAAGCACGCTGCCTCACAAGACGACTGGTGCAAAACTACAACAAAAAGAAAGAGATGAAGACAATGCAAAGTTTATTACACTCATACTGTTTCACTCCAAGACACAAGTACTGTCTGAAAACACTGACAGCCTATTTCAAAATTTGAAAAATATAGCATTACTAATAAGTTACATCAACACATTTCAAATAAGGAGTTTAGAAATTGTTTACAGTGAAATCCTAAGTTATTAAGAATCATAAACAAAATTCAATTCAAAATGTATTAGGCAAAAAAATTAAATTGCAAAATACACAACTAAATTAGTTATTTTTAAAATGATGCAAGCAGGACATCTTGCCTGTAAAATTAACCATCCCATTTGAAGGCTTATATGATACAAAATGTCTTACTCCAAAACCCCATCAAACTCAAATAGCCACCATCAACCTTTGAAAAGTTTTTCTCATTGCCCTAAATAAATGTTTATTTTCAGATAATACAGAAAGTTTGATCAAAAGTGAAGCCAGCACTGACATGCATATGAATGTGTAAAATAGTCATCGCACAAATGGTTGAAATCTTTTGGTCTATAAAAAGATTGTCCATAGCGATTTTTAATAATGATAAATCAAGGCCTTGATTCCAGATACACATCCCACAACACACACAAAATTCTGTTGGACTGAACTAGTCTATTTCCATCTAAAACGGCTGTCAAAGTTAGTAAATTTACCATTAATAACTTAGTAAGAAATGTTCCATGAATATTGACCTCTGATTTTCAACATAAAAGGCTACTAGAATATGAAAATGACTTTAACAATGAATAGGAAATTAAAAAGTGATTTACTGGTTTACCATATTAGGCAGATTTAGCAAAGATGACATGGCTGAAAGACAATGGCACAAGGATGTTGTTAAGATGTAAAAAACCTATGTTACATCAAGTTCACCATTTGTAGCTTTTTCACGTCCTGAAGAGAGCTCCAGCTTTGAAGAAGGCATATGCACAAAAGAATTTTGTACTCGTCTTGACATTTTTAAGCTGCATTGCCTTTGCTAAATATGTCTATTGTTAGCATACAGCAAAGGAATTCTTTGGAGGATTTCTAACTTGCTGAGATATTGATTAGTTAACCTGTGTATAAAATCTTCTGGAACTCCCAAAGGTAAAAAAAGTACTTTCACATGATTATCCACAACATATAAAGCAGAGGAACTTCAATCCTAAAGACTGTCAATAAAAGACTATCTAAGAGATTGTTATTCTGATTCTGTTGAAAGCTCCCCTCTCAAGAAGATAGGTGGTAGATTGTTCTACATTCTTTCCATAGGCACTGCACTTTACTTCCGTTTTCTCTTCCTGGGTAAAATTGACTTGAATAGCGACAACAGGAGCAAGCCAGTTGCTTTCACCACGAAAAGGGAAAAAGCTAACAGGAAAACCAGGAGTTTCCTCAGGATAAACTTTTGCCTGTAAATAAATTATAAAAACCTCTAATTAAAGAGATTTTGTAGAAAACAACCAAAACAAACCTGCAAAGTACAAATTGATTGAATTAATAATTTCAACTGTCCATGGGTATCAGACTACTCACCTTCCCTTCACATTCCACCCTAAGATAGCTCAGACCATCATCAGGGTCAGGTATCCAGTTGAACACCTAAATAGAGAAAATGAAAAGTCAAATTTCAAAACTTTGCATATGGGAATCATAAGTAATATATACAATATGAGCAGCCGATCTGTTTGGGCATTTCTTGCCTGTGGCTCAAGCTTGTAAAGCCCATACAGATCGGCTGCTCATATTGTACATCACTTATAAAACATCTATGTGTAAAGAGTCATGTTTTTCAGTTAGTTTGGCAATAGAACCAGTTCCGAACGAGAAAATTGCAGCCAAAGTTTATGTAAATTAGGACGATTCTGTATCATGATTTACAAACTCTCTTCACGGTCATGATTTCTATTGTGTTTGCCTCATTAAATATTCATGAGTTTGATAACATGTAAATATCGTAAAACACTCGTGTACAAGCTGCACATTTTTTCCGATTTTTTAAAATCGGGGGTGCGGCTTATCTATAAGACAACCTAAAAAAGCGATAAATATTGTTGCTTGTGTCCAGTTTTCACTCTTTTAATAGAAGGCCTGGTTACTAAGCTACGGACATACGTTTTCGATTGTTTGTTTACACTCAAAATCACAGTAAAATTCAATCTAAAAGTGAACTAAACGATAGATAAGTGTAAAATATGACCTGATAGTTAGTATAAGTATATAAAGGGACAATTTATTATTGTTTAAGAGCTAAAAATATGGTGAAAACTTTAGTTTGATGAAACCTTCGATTTTCTTTTTAATTTTTTTTTCCAAAATTTAAGCTTCCAAACTCGGGGTGCAGCTTATCTATGAGTGCGGCTTATACATGAGTGTTTACGGTAAAAGCTTCTTCCACATTAAATTGAAATAATTTTTAAGTTGTCTAGAAATTCCCTTCCAAACTAAATATCTGAATAGCAAAAGTAAAGGTGTGACATTTAAGGTTTGAGAATCAAGACTCATAGTCATCTGCTGTAGTTTCAGTAATACCTTGTTCATCCTCATAAAGAAGCAAGGTAAACCATCTTTGAAGCCATAGGTGAAATCGTTTGCAGCACTGTAACAAGGACCAAGCTTTGTCAGATCATATCTGCATTGCTTTTCTTGGCTAGCAGATCGTGGATCAGTAGAAGTAAAATTACAGTACTCTGATGCATAAGCAGGTGTACTTTGATCCTTGTAAGCTGAAAGATAAGGATTATTGAAAGTCAAATAAAAAATATCAAAGTCACAGCACTCAATATACCATATTCCTTGCAGTAAAACAATACAAATATGAGATCTTAGTGTGAATGCAGTTAATATAATCATATACTCATTTTGATAAAGTTAGTCAAACAGAAAGTTAACCAAAGTGACAAAGGTGATACGAGGGTCATGGGTACAGTACACACATTTTAAAGTCAAAATTTGAAATGTCCTTATCCACATTCACTTATTTACTACTGTCTTAATATCAGCTACTGTTTGCTACTGTTTTCAGTGACCCAGGTTCAATGACTCTGTGTCATATGTGAGTTGAGTTTGTTGTTGATTCTCTCCCTTGCTTCAATAGTTTTTCTCCAGGTTCTCTGGTTTTCCTCCCTCCACAAAAATCAACATTCCTAAAGTCTAATTCGATCATGAATTGAGGAGCAGATTGGAAACAAGCCTTTGGCTTTATCTGTCATCCTTGTAAGACAAGGCATTTATTTTATATATTTTTTATTCATTCTCAGAGTGTAATTTGAATGAAAAGCTTAATCATCACATTCAAAATATTTCCATTGACCATCATCGGTCAAACCTTTGGACAGATGGTTAGCTTTTTGGGTGACTAACTTTATATATACTTACTTTTCAATAACTTAGTAATGTCGACAACATTGTTTTTATAAGTGCTTAACTTGTCCTTGTCAAACTTTGATATCTTGTGTGAAGGCACAGTTCTAAGGGCTGAAAAGAAGAAAGTAAGACAACAAGGAAAAAATAGGATAGACTTTTCTAAAAATGGCTGCCACAATTTACATCTAGCATTTCAAGGAGAATAAACTGTCTCACCCAAAGGAAGATGTTAAAAAAAAGACAGTTATTCCTTGTGATGTTATTGCCATTTGAAATGTGAGGAAAAAATCAAAACGAGGCTGAGACTGCTTCACTGCCAAATCTCACACAAAAGTCTGTTCAAACACCCTGTTCAAACAAGAACGCAAGTCAATGCAAGTTTACTTGTGGTAACTTGCGTTTGTACCATTCAAATGAATCCCAAGCATGTGCAAGTTTATAGCACTTGTAAAGAAATTGTAACTTGTAAAGAAATTTGAGCGTGTTCAAAGTTACTGCAAGTTGGTGTTCAAACGAGATGCAAACTCGAAACCAAACTCAAACTTGCATTCTCATTTGAATGACACTTAACATTCAAACTTTCCAAAAATACTGATTTTTATGTGCTCTATCAGATGATGGGGAAATTTGTAATTCAAATAATGTCAGTTAGAAAAATCAATAGCAGCCTATATAAGGATATTCTTACAAAACAAGTAGGTCAGTTGTGTTATTGTATATAAATATCATTATAAATTGTACTACTATATTACTCTCTATGTAATATAATACTTTGAACACGAGGCATGTTACTTTCTTGCCTCCTTTCTTGACCCTACAAACCCAACCTGGTAAACAACAAATTCAATTCACACATGAAAACTAAATATTATCAAGTTTAAGAAACTGTACAAGCCCAAAGACATTTAGCTCTTTATTTTATTCCTTCTTCTAAATGTTAGAAACAAAATACGGTAATTCTAGTAATTCTAGATGAACCTTCTAATATAGCGCTACGCCCCCATGTACGAATACATCGAGGAAACTTCATGAATTAGAAACGACTTTAAGTCTGCTCTTGTTTCGGTGCATAATTCAATAGAAAGGCTGGCCAATCAAGGGCAAAGACATGTAGTCATTTGAATAAATACTGAGTTCGTCAGTACGACGCTGTGAGAGCATCTATAATATCATGAATCGTTTATTGCAAAATACAATTCCTGGATCGATTTCCATGTCTTTTACACACACAAATAGAGGAAACCAGTAAAATGCAAATGCTTGCTAACAGAAACGTAGTGTTTTTTTAGTTATTTTGGACATCAAAGGAATCCTTGTAGCCGGCGATGCATAGTATATTTTGTACTGTTATTTAAATTCCATTTCCCTTGGGAAACCACTAAGTCCCTGTTATTTCAGCTCAAATTTGCTGATTTTCAAGCAAGAAAATAAGCATTTTGCAAAGCTGAAATACACTAAATACAAAATATAACTATATAAAAACATACGAGCCCACTTGTGAATGGTTCACTCTTGTTACAAGAGGCATTATACTCACCAGATTTGCCCGCGAGGTATTGTGTTAATTTTGGCCCATCTGACAAAGCAGGCATCGTGGCTAAAAATGCGTTAAGCATTCCAGCGAAGAAAGCCGAAAGACACAAGTAGAAGACGACAAAAAATAAAGTAATCTTTGCTGGAAGTAATAAAGGAAAGCTAACATAAGATTTAGGAAGTGTTATGGAGGGGTAGCGTTGCAGAAAACACTTGTATTTCACTGACCGTTGAAACCATCCCGATTTGCGAAATTCGCCGGCAAAGGCCGCCATTACTTAAATAAAACAAGGCAAAAATTTCCGTCAAAGACTAACCCCAGCTCTTGCCATTTCTCCCCATCACTTCCCCTTTTTCTTTGTCGTACATAAAGGTGCCAAAGCCCTTTATAGTTCGAAGAAACTGCTCCCATTTCGACAATCCCTTTGGTGACTCTGCGTACGCCATCTTGGAAGTAGTTCAACACGCTGATGTGCAGCGAGAAAAGTGATCACGTGATACATTACAACGTGTTACAACTAACGGGGGAGGGGACAGGAATATTCACATGCTTTCAATAATAAATGCATTGGTTCTTCGATTCTACATTATTGTTTACGAGAAATGTATTGTAAATTAAAAAAAAAAAGATATATGAGTTGGCTAACACAGTGAAGGCGAAGAGCTAGGTTTCTTTTTCCATTTTTGAGCATCGGTTTTCTTTCTCACAAATAAACTGAGCCTCATCTATCATCATTAATTCTGCGATGGCTAAATATTGGTGGAATATATTATATTTTCTGATATTTTGTTTCTTGATAAGAAACTACACAAGAGG
>JAUUIK010102731.1:0-16418 GCA_032270385.1 Urticina crassicornis | reverse complement strand
TTTAACACTAATTATCAGGTTTAATACAGTCAGAGTTATACTGGTAGGATACATGGTGATTGTTCATTTGAAGATGTACCCTTACTTACTGTATGCCTTTGGAATTTTTATGTCAAAATTACAGCTCATTCATTTTGACAGTAGCATGTAATACTGTGGGTATTTATTGTACTACAGATGGAAGATATGAGGTATTGATTCCCATGCTAGACATTCACTCGGTATGGCTGATCCTCAAGGAACATGCATACTTTTGGAAGTCCAGACCACAAATGAATTAAAAGAAGTTTGTCAGACTCTATATGATAATAGAAAAGATGTTTTATTTGAACTCACGGGTGTACACATTACTGAAACTACTGAGTTGCTATGAAAGACCAGAGACTGAGCAAAATAGGACCAGTCACACATATGTTAATATTGAAGATACATGTAATCTACCAGCTGTGAAACAGTGTTGTGCCATATCTTTTTATTGCATTTGTTTTCCATTATCAAGTCTTGCAGTTATTGGAATTCACAAACCCTACATGCAATTGTTGACCATGGAAATGTGTTTTACAGAGACATTTTAAAAGCTGATAAACACCTTGCTATAAATGATTTCCCAAATAGACTTCAAATATATGATGCAGATATTGTTGTATTCAGCTTACTGAGCAAAGGAATACTATGCAGCACCTTAGTTAGCAAACTATATCTCCAAAAAAAAATTTTAGATAATAAAAATAAGAATACTGGATTTTTATTGCAAAAAGTGTAGACAAAGAGATTTATGAAAAATCGATTTATGAAAAATCTATTTATGTTTATATACGTTTGGTCCTCGAAGCCTCATCTCATTGCAAATAGATGTTTTACGAACGCAAAAGTGCTAAAGTTTTACACTACAGTTATCACAATGACTAGTCAACAGCGAGAGGGATAGACAAACCAGTTTCGAATCTATCTAAAATGGAAGAATACAAACTATCCTACTGGCAGAGTCTTCTTTGCAATATTCCGTATCAGAGAGGAAAGCATAAAAGAGAGACTGTCAGCAGGGTAAATCCAAACATTTTATAAAGAAATAGGGGACTTACCGACTGAGATCAGAGTAATCCAGCATTGGCGCGAAATTCGCCTTAACCTTAGTCGACATATGATGGCTGGTAAGGGAGAGGGGAAAGGTTAATTCCTTTGCCCTACCTTCTCTGTTTAGGCAATCCCAAGATTGCCCCCTCGGAACACTTGAAAACCTTTCTTTTAGGAGAACAAACGTCCTCCTTCTCCTCCTTCTACTTTTGGTATGTGCACCTGGATCATTCAGTTTGAGTTTTCACTTGTAGGTCTTTCTCATATTTTCTGCTTTTGCACCATGTCGTCCACTGTATTTGTTCTTTGGTCTCCCGACTTTAGCTTTCTTGAATGCTCGACTTTCGCTTTTGGGAGAAATGAATGCAGATCGTCGCTTTTGCTGAGATACTTTTAGGGTTGATCTTTCTAAAGCAAACCCGTCCTCTTTTGGAACTAGCATCCTGGCCAATGTATGGAGTTCCTGTACCATATTGTGTAACTGGCGGAGGTCATCTTTTCCTTTGATTAAATAAGTCGCACTCAGAACTTCTTTCATCATTACTTTCGACTCAGCTAGCAAAATAGTGGTCGAACATCGCTTTTTTGGTGACAAGGATTGAAAGCTGTACGAGCAGGAATCTGCAGAATTTAGTTTATCGCCTGTGGCTGGCTCGTCTTCTTCACTTTGATTGGGTACTTCTACTTGCGGTATTTTATGGTCTTGTTCTTCCATTGTGCTTGTGGTAACAAAGCACTTTTCATCCAAAACTAAAGAGTGGATTACTTCGGTAACGGGGAAACTTGTTATTTTTTTCCTCAAATGGACAAACAGTTTAGCTGTAAGTCGACCTCTTCTTTGTGTGTTTGTATTTTCATCATCGGATGAAGATGTCGTTGCTGATTCTTGATCGCTCATAATTGCAATAAAACAAAAGATGAAAAATTTTATGGATTACACGTTTAATATCTGTCAATAATTTACGTTTCGACTAAATTCTGGTAATTTTACCCGCAATTTTGTTTTTGATATTTTTTTGTTGCTGCAAACAGCTTCACGTTACCTAAATTTATCCTAATTTTCATCTTTTTGATCCGGCCTGTGAAATAATATTGATACAATGATAAGAACGTATAACAAATTGATTTATTCTTTGACTTAAACAGGTACTTTTTGGTATTGTAAAATTAAAGCAGTGAAAAAAGTACGCAACATCTCCTCTCCTTTCCATTGCCGCCACATTCTGTCATTAAGGTATGACTGCAGGTCATCTCTTTCTATTGCCCTATTTCATTATTACGTCACATCAAAACAGTCTAACTCGAAAACAACGTAAAAATATTCTATTTCTAGCTGTAGATCATTGCAAACTAATCTCGGCAGCCATGTTGAATCCCTCATCGGGCAGAATAATGCAACACATCCGGGACTTTGATCAAGCCAATCAGCGCGAAATTAAAATTTTCTACTTCGATGAACATAGACATGTACATGTGGGATGAAAAATACTTTTTGCGCATGCGTCAACGATTTCGTATATTTTCCTCATCAAGAGATGAATACCGATGATAGAATTTGATGCATCCATCAATAGGACAGGAAAAAAGCTTTGACTCATCATCATCGTCTTTCTCGTCGTTCCTTTGAACTGGAGGATCTTTAGCCTTCGCTACTTCATGTTTAGAGATGCCTTTAAAATCACCGGCAGAAAAACAGCAACTGAATTGTGAAATACGAAGACTGCTGGGTACTGGAACAAATGTACAGTGAATGGTAAAAATTTGCTAGATTTATTTAAAATTTTAATATTTGCACATAACAAATCTGGTATAGTCACAACGTTTCCTTTGCCAATGCCGTATGATTTCCACACTGTAACTGCTTGGTCAATGTATAAGAAGTTGTTCAATGTACTTATGCCATCAAATTTGGTGGTTTCGGAAGTTTTGATTCTGCCAGCGTCCAGCAGTACAACCCTAACACCACGTACACTACCATTTGATAGGATGGCATCCCTGAGATTATCTGCTGTCACAACATCATGTCCTTCGTTTATATAACGCCGAACATGGGCTTTTATTGTTGCTGCCTTTCGATCACAAGATCCTTTTCCGCCTTGTGGGTCGCTAAAATCAAGACGTTTTATTCCAGTAGCCTTTTTCAACAACTGACAAGATGCCAACATCGTTGCGCTGTGGTAGCAACCAGCATTGCCTTGGCGGAATGAAACGCTAGAAATATTTTCGTTTTCTATTTTCACTTCACGAAGAGTGTGCCCCATGATCGCTATGACGACGTCAGTGTTTTGTGTGCAATTCTTCACAACATGAACAAATGCCTGGTGCTGCAGTTCCCTGTTTGCCAACCGTTTGGCCGCTACACTGATGTGCCAGGATATACACCTCATTCCGAACCAATCAGCTTGGGTTTCCCTGTACTTCTGAGGTAAAAAGTTCATGGCCCAGTCTTGTGTTATTAATAATTTCTGTACGAGGTTTATCTTGTTGTAGCGAACGTAGCTGGTAGGCTTTCCACGCTTTTATGGCCTGGATCGTCTGCTGACACGAAAACATCATATCGTCATGTTCGTCATCTGAAACTGTTCCTGCTACGTCGACCACTGAAGACTCAATTGATACAAGGACAGATTTCAGCTCTTCACAAGATGGGCCAGACTAATCATGCAGATGATCGCATTTGGAGCAAAAAAGGGTTTCTTTCTTGTCACTAAGGGCATATATATTGCAGTGATCAGCAACATTTGAGGCATCAGACATGTGAGCCTAAATGTGAATATAAATACATGTCACTCAATGTTTGATGGACTGTCGATATTACAATAAACCATTCTACAGTTACCTGCGCCATCTTGAAAGGTAGCCAAGCCTCTGCATCGAAGCGAGAATGTAGTTGACCTTGCAATGACATAGACTTGTGAATAATTTTAGAAAATATCTGTATCGCAGCATTGTCAACTCCATCCTCACTTTGATGTAAAGGATTGGCTACATTTCTGTAAGATGGAGTATAGGGAACTGTGGAATGGTTTATTGAATTCTTACAAGATGTTGGTAAAACTACATCAAGCGTTATGTTTGGTTATTCTGTTCAAAACCTATATCACTTCAACTTAGTAAATGAGAAAGTTAACACAGCCTACATTATAGTCAGTCTTAATGTACTGTTTTCCGGCCTTTAATGCTCCCTCCCAATATTAAGCCATTCTCTGTCACAGCCGTGATTCTCAAGTCTTGTAAGTAAAACAACTAGGTCATCAAAAGCTTTCGTCGACTTGCCTTCGAGTTTCCCAACTTGTGGCATTTTGGTATGTCTCAGGCTGCGCAATGCCAAGCACATTATCAACGCTTTGTGATGATTGAACAGCATCCCAAAGACCTCCGGCGTCGCCTGGTGTAATCACTTCCAAAGCAGCCACGATGGCACTTGTGGCTTTAGAAACGTGATAATTTCGGCTTCGCATACTCAAGCTTTGCCATCGCTTTTTAGGCTGACTGATTGTAGATTCTGTCCTGCCACAAACTCTAAGGAAATCATTTAGTTTTTGTAGAGGAAGGCCTTAATTGATATCGCTTGTACCCTTTGTAGACTCACTGCTGCTACTAGTTTCATCTGAAATGACCGCACTCGCATCTTCATCGATCGTCATCTTACTAAATAGTTCAGTTAAGTCGTTGCCACTCTCGCTTCCGCTTTTTATTTCCTATGAGAAGTTAATAAGCAATTATTGAATGAGGCGGAGTATGATATCGAGAATTATGCAGGCCAAGGTGGGTGTTGTCTACCAAAGGCTAAGGTGGATAACATCGACCGAGGTCTCCATAATTCTCGAAATCATACGAAAGCCCTTTATTATTAATCTTACTTTAATTACTTTTAATCTGGAATCAAACTGATGCGGGAAACCATATAGTTGTTTTGTGTTCTTTTATGCTTACCTGCTCTGGCTTTCAAAGTTGCATCTCGAACATCCAATAATTTAAGATGTGCTTTTATTTCTCTCTGGCAGCTCTCGATTGGTGCGCAGAGTAAGACCTCAGGATGATCTCTATTTGAACCGCAAGATCCGCCAACGAAGGTTGAGTAGCTACAAGTAGCCATGTCTCATCACAAAGAAAATATCGTAGCCCAACTCAAGATCACCTTCAGTAAAGTAGTCCGTAAGCTTCTACTCTATTATTACAAGATATATACTCAATATACAGTTGCGAATACAAGAAATTACAAGAAGAAATAAGCCATTTTTTGTCGGGACACCATACATTTCTTTGTAAATTCTAGCATTTTTGAACGTCTGTTAAGTCGTTCAATATTAATCCGATTAACACCAAACTTCGGAATTTTGTACATCTCGATGTGCCGTTTCTGGTTATGTGAGTTTTGTGTTGTCATCATCACAATTTAGGAACTCGTACCCAGTCCCTCACGGTTTGAAATCCGGCAATTGCCTCATGTGACAGCAGTGACCTGCGAGACATATCCGTCAGCGATCGTTAAAGTCGGCATGACGTCATATCCTGACACATTTGAAAATATCCTATTGCTAAACTTTTTTATTGCTAAATTTATTTTATTAATTAGTCTTTTTTGCGCGAAAAAGAAAGGATACATATCTCACCCTGTCAATAAAGGTATCCATCTATAGGGCTTCCTATGTGTCACGCAACCGTTATATATTGACCAGTATTCTGAAAGTTTATTCGGATTAAGTCTCTGATTCTTTATAAAGGTGGCGTGACGATCAAGATTATTTTGTTCATATGTACATAGTTTGCCTTCCAGTCAAATCCACAAAAATCCCACTGAGAGTATAAAAACTACTGCTAACCCGGACAAAGTGTGATTTCTGTGTGGCAGAGCAATTTAACTAGAGTGAGTTTATTGACATTTGGGTCCCTGGCGTTTCGCGCTCTCAAATTTTGTAATTTAAATGACCCCAAAATTTTATTGCACATATCTCAAAAGGAGGCATTCTTCTATCGCTGGGTTACAATTTTATGAACGCAGGCCATGTATCAGTAGAGATATTACCCTTTACTTTTGACCATTTCTTGGTGCTTCAAAAATGGCTCCGAAAAGCTAAATAATCAAAAATCTCTAAAATATTCAATATTTAACGAAATCCAAATATCAAACCTGTAATTATTCATCATTATTCCTATTTTTCGAATTATTATACGTTATTTACTAACGTTAAGTTTCTGATTTTTAAGCGCACTGAGAACCACATATGGTAAAAGTGCTCTGAAAACCGCCAGGGAGCCATAAAACCGAAATCGTCACCGTTCGCCTAAAATAATAATCCAATCAAACTTTTTTTTCTGTTAATAGTTACAAGTCTTTTGTGATTGCGGCTCAAATTGTGATGAAACACATGAATTGCCATTTGAACTTCCTCATGTAACACAAAACAATCAAGAAAACAGCCCCTTGGTCACCAGAGAAGTAACTGAAGAAGACAAAGCTTGCCTTGTTGAAGCTTTTAAAGAAATAACAGAACTAATACCAAGTGGTTACAGTGTATTTGCGTCAACAGCAGCCCATGGTTTTTCAGATGAACTTATCACAAGTATAACTGAAACTGTCACAAGTTATTCACACTTACAGATATCACGCCTAAGGTGATATTTACAGACGGCCGCTCTTAAACATCCTTCTTCTTTGACAAATTTTTTTGACATCATCTTCGCAATGTGTTAATTGGTTACCATGGTAAACAATAACAACATGAGCGTGTTCCCCATCTCTTCCAGCTCTTCCTGCCTCCTGATGCTGGTCTAATAGAGTGACCGTGCTGACCCCCAGTTCAGTATATACCTTATATCAGGGAAATTAACGCCCATTATCCTTTTCTTTCCATTGGCACGAAGTGATTGCAGAATGGCCTCTATATTGTCTTGCCACGACTACCAACTAGCAGATCTCCTCGCTCTGTTGACGATGTAGGGTGGTAAGCATGTTTCCCTAGTTTGTAGATGAGATGGTTTACAACAACTGAAACATCCTTCAACGTGTTACAAAAAATCAATGTCTTGGGAACTTCCAGACCAAGCCTTTTTATCATCTCCACAATTAAAATAAATCACCCATAAACTAGCTTCATTTAAGTTTCCTTCCAAACTGGCTGTCCAACAAGCGAGAGTAAAGACCGTCACGGCTTTATGGAATGACTCCTTAACATCAATGCCTAAAGGCTGTTTGCCGACAACGGGCTTTTCCAATAGCCTTTTACAAGCTTCTAACATCTGTTTAACCATAATGTCATCCGTAGGGGAACAAACACCAGCGACCATATGAGCCCACCTAACACCATAAACATATAGACGACAGAAGAACCCCTGCCAGGACAAAACATATTACAACACCTGGGCAGGTAAATGAAATCCTTAACGAAGTCTGCAAAGAAAACACCACAATCGTAAGGGCATAATAACGGCCAAAATGGCGCACTTTTCCATTCAGGAATGACAACCACACCTTTAGCACGACAACATTGCATGTGGTCAAGAACAGAGCTAATCAAATAGGGCGGGGGACAGACAACATTATCACAATCTCATCCACAATCTTGAGTGAAACCAACATTTTGAATTAAATCACGGTAATTGAGAATTGTAGTGGCAGGCCATCCGGTCCACATCAAAAGGACCCCATTTGTTGGCAATCATTTGAAAAAGCTTGCAATTCAACATCCAATCGTCAGGGTCAACGATACGGCTTAAGTAATCGGCCAATTCGTTCTCACTCCTTGGGATCCACTGAGCCTGAAAAGATATACAGTTAGACAAACAACGACTGAAAATTTCTAAAGCAATTGCCCTATTTCACTATGACGTCACAGCTTGTTTACATGGACAACAATAATAGAAATTTAGGCTAAATTTTCTTTCATTCGGGATATTTAGTGTAATATTTAGCTGCTCTCACTTTCCACTATATCATAAACATAATTTTATTGTGATTTAATTTGTTTTGCCGCTGTTTTGTCCCCTCTGGCGACCATGATCCTTAGCGGTAAAACAATAGATTGTTTTGATGTGACGTCATAGTGAAATAGGGCAATTGCTTGCATTTCAGCAACAAAACTGCCACAGTGCAGAATACGCACAACATTCTGACTATCGGAAAAAATATTCACTTTTCTACTAGTTAGAAAACTTGAAAAACTTTCCAAGGTCAACAAAACAGCCTTCAACTCCCTAAAAGTTGAACTTTTCACACAATCGTGTTCACTCCACATACCACATGCCTGTAACAATTGGCTTTTCTACTGATAATTGTTTCTTGAGCTCAACATCCCTCAACATCCCTCAACATATTTATGCTATTGATGATTTTCATAAGTTTCTTGTAAGGTACAATTTTTGGAATGTTGCAAGTAGCCATAAATTCCATCTTGCTATTTTCATTTGTTTCTTTTGCCACATCACTGCAGTTTCGTAATGTTGAATATTTTTTTTTGCTCATCATGCCTCCTTCATAAAGCATCCGTATACTTCCTATTTCATTTTCTTTGCTACTTTGATACTCCTTCACCTTCTGTTTTATAATTTCTGGTACAACATTGGTACTGCATAGGTTTGAGTTGCTGATGTATGCTTTCATTTCATCTTTTGTAGCAGTGGCAACCAGGGTAGTCCACATACCATCTAATAGTGGTTTTTGGTTGTTATTGTTAATACCAGAACAATGTATTGGTTTCAAGGCAGCTAGAGTCTTTCTTCTTCTCCTAAATGACGGTGCAGAGGAAAGCAACAGTTTATCACTGTTCCCCCCCCCCCCCCCCCTGGTCCACACAGCTTGGTACTTTTGCAGATCTTGGAACTTTGGATGGCCTTTCATCATTTTCATTGCAACTTTCCTTAAGTTCTGCATCCTATATATTAGAAAGGAAACCAAACTGATATCATTACACAATTATCTATTCAAATATTTAAACATATTTTCAGTATGCTATCAATCCACAAGGAAATAAAACAAAAAATAGGTTTTACATTTGGAATGAAATATAAGCTTACATGCAGCAATAAATATGGACTGCTTTATGATACAATGCTATTAAATGTCAATCTACAGCATGCATGCATATTCACCAGATAGTGAATAAACAGTAAGCCAATACAATATTATAAATAGGGTTTCCAAACTCAAGTTTTTAATACTCTATAGAATCTGAGGGGTCTCTACATGGACTAACAAAATCAATAATGCCAAATTAATACAAAACAATCGACTGTGAAGAAAAATCAATTACTATTTTTACCAACCCTTCGTCTCTTTCTTCGGATTCTTTCCTCGGTTGCGTGTACTGATTTAATAAGTGCAGTCAATTCTATACTATATATTGTTTTGGAACAAAAGAGTCCAAGAGTTATGTAAAAGTCGTTCCGAATTACGTAAAGGAAAAATAACGGAGAAAATAAACGAAGAATAGCGAGTAGAGCAGGCGAACTTGTTGGAGAGAGAAAAAGCCTTCGTGGAAGACCAAAACCCTACTAACAGGACAAAACAGGGTACTTTGGGTAGAAATATCCTCAGAATTGAAAAGGCTAAACAGGAAATCAAAGACATAGACAGTCAGATAAAGCGTGCCATGTCTGTTGAAATCAAGCAAAAGCTGAAAAACAGAAGAAAGAGTGCTCTGGCAGAAATGCGAAAAGCTGAAGAAACCATGAGAAAGAATTTGAAAAGAGCTCACACTTCAACGTCACCAGATACCGCAGATACCACCTAAAATCTGACATAAGCTTAAAAATATTGTATTTCACATTGTGTTAATTAGCATTGTTGTTTATTCACGGCATGAGTTTAAAAAAAATAAGTCATCAATTTAATGGTTATTTATCAGACAAATAAAGATAAGTTTACTGATATTATATAAGCGAACGCAACGATGAGTAAAACTATGTAATCAACATATTAAATTTTAACTATAATGTTTCTTTGATATTTCTTTTGCTTTGTTTCTTCATAATCGCTGTCTAGAGATTCATACCCTGTGGTCATTTCTTCAGCGATTTCTTCTCCGAAGGACAGGCGAATACTCAAATTGATAATGGCTTCTGATTGGATGTTTTACACAAGCCTGCCATTCAGTTGACTGCGGCAGAAGGCGCTCGTATTCTTGATTAAGATGTCAGTGAGACCATGACTACCGGCATACCTGAAACCGCTCTGGGAAATCTTGTTGGACAATATCTCGGACAATTCTGTAGCAGAATAATCAGGGAAATTGAATTTGTAATTGATCCTTGATTTCAACCCTGGATTAGACTGCAAGAACATAACCATATCCTTTGGATATCCAGCAAAGATCATTACTGGATCTCCCTTTTCCATGGATGCCAATTAATTGATTAATGGCAATTCTGCCATAATCAACATTGTCGCTCCTTGGAGTAAGCCTGTACGCCTTGTCGATAAATAGCACACCACCTTTTGCCTCACTTATTTTGTTTTTTGTCTTCTCCTTTGTCGAGCCGACATACTGCCCCATGATGTCCCCCCTCTGGACCTCTATGACCTTGTTGCGGATACTGTATAAGAAATCTATAATTGACAAATATATTATACGTTAGATATAATATCATCTAGGTGTTCCCCACTTGGGATCTAAGGTTAGGTGTCTGTATTATAGAAAATAAAATTTATGTGTATTTTGCCGGGAAAGCTCAAGTCCAATGCCCATAGAGATGCCTGTAACAAGAGGTTCAACTCTATAGTTCGATAAGTACTATTTATATAACCGACATATATATAAAATTATATATGTATGATTAAATAGGAAGTTTCCAAGACAGGCAACTGGTAACTGCTACAAATGTATTGAACATTTCGGCCTTCGGCCTTCTTGTTGCCCTTAGACGATTGATTCATATTAAACTTTAAAATTATATATATATATATACTATTTATATAACCGACATATATATATCTAATTAGCCTTTTAGCTCCAGTTCCAAGATTTCCCTGGAAAATAAAACTGAGATGCAGAATCTAGGCTGTTGACTTTGTATCCAAGACCTTTTCTCTTCTCATTTAATATTGCAGTCTTCGCAAAACAAAGGAACTGCTCTTTCAGGGGCTTCAGGCCAACAAAGTCTTTCGTCTTTTCCTCCATAGAATGAAAGACACTCTTGTAATCCACAGTACGAAAAATTAAGAAAAAAGGGAAGAACAATTAATTCAGTACGGCCACTTTTATCATCTAAAGCCAGAGCGTTTGATTGACAGCTCAATTACAGTTAATAGTCAATTGCAAGGAGTACGCGCTCCATGCCACTCGATAGGGACCTTACTGAATATACAATATGCGACCTACATCAGACATGGCATTTACATATTGCATAAAAATACATGAAAATAGAGAAAAATATAAAACTACAATGTATACGCCACCAAGCCGCGGTGGCGTAGTGGTTAGCGCTCCGGTCTTTCGATCCAACGGTCAGGGGTTCAATCCTGGCTGGAGGATGAAAGAAAAAATGAGGTGTCAAAACCTGGCTTTCAACATTGGGGACTGTGAATCCCTCGTGGCTCGGATGACCACGTAAAAATGGCGGTCCCGTCTCTCTATACTCAACAACATTGAAGGACGTAAAAGAACCACACATACTGTTCGAATAAGAGTAGGGCAATAAGTTCCCGGTACGTGTGTAGCTGTGCTCCGTGTTCAGAAATGGGTTGTATGGTGGCAGCATAATGCGCCTTGATATACCTTCAACTCGAACACGTTGAGTATCGTGTAAATGATATCCATGTAAAGCGCATAGAACATCTATGTATATGCGCTCAACAAATGCATATATATATAATTTTTTTTTATATCGTAAATTCAAAATATTAGAGCTAATTAAATACTAAAATGATAAACTGGTTGGAAACTGCTAATCGCTATCTAATTAACAGTTAGATTATGTGCTATATTTATGACAACTGCAAATATGTGACGGAAGGATTTATGTGTTGCAATATCTATAAATGAAATTAAATATATAAGTAATGTTAAGAATAAGGAAATGCAAGACAGGCAACTGTTGATAACTGAAAACATAGCAATACGCCATATAGGCGTTCACTGGGCTACGTGTAGCTAGATACAGCATGGGCGTGACTGTTGTTTAGCTTTGCGATGCTTGCCTCAGTAGAGGAATAGCTTGCTTCCTAAGATTCCTTTATCTTCCCTCCATTGTCCTTTATAAAGCATTGGGATCAAATATTTGAAAATATTTTATAATGAGAACTGTCTGTAGTTTCACTTTGTATTTCAGCAATGTGTACATGTACACTATTTATTTGAAATAAAGCATTGTTTATATTTTCAGTCTGAAAATATATCTATTAATTCATTTATAGTCTGCATTTCCAACAGTACACACGTCAGTTCCTTTAGGATGGGCCATACCGAATGAATCTCTAGCATCAGAATCAAATATCTTATATCTACTATCTGAGTACAATAAATACCAATAGTACTTTATCCTATTGTCAAAACAAATGAACTCTAATTTTCCGTTATCAAAGTTTGACAAGGGTATTGTCCAAGGGCGTACAGCATGTGTAATCTTCAAATGAACAAGCACTCAGTATGCATTATACTAGTACCAGTATAGCTTTGAAGCTGATAATTGCTCAGGTTTCTTAGACATATCCCAATCATGAAATTAATTCAGGAATGCCTGATCAGCACTGAAATGGCTGACCTTTTTAGCCGACCGTAACTGATGGTTAAGTCCGTCTGCGAACCAGCGACAGTTTTATTCTTCCATGGCCCACAGCAGGGTACCTGGATTTCAGTATGCGTTCTGATTGGCGCTTTCTTACGAGTTTACTGATTGGCTTTAAGTACCCTCTCTAGTCCCCACTCAAATGTCAGACCGGTTTGTTTATTATATGTATATTATATGTTTATTATCATGTTATCGATACTGTAACATGATTTCACGTTTTGCCGGCGAACTCGAATATTTTTGTTCATGGCCGTAAATAATAATAATTTGTATTTAATGTGCTCGCGACTGAAGTATCAAAGCACCATGATCGGTATTTTGTAGAAGAAAAGTACAAGTTGAATGTGAAATGTGAGTTGCAAAGTCTACCATTTGTTTGCAATAATAGAAAGAGCGAATATATATGCAAGTCGTGCGTTCAAATATTGACGAAGAGACGAAAGGTGATTCAACAGCAACACAAACTGGAAACCGAACTACGTGACCTACACGAAAAGAATAAGTTGCCTGTTCAGACAAACCAAAAGAGGGGTTCAGCTGAGGATACTCAAACTGCGATTCTACAGCTGAAAAAGCTTCCTTCCACACATTCTCGCTAAAAGCCGCCATTTTGAAGACTAAATAGCTTGTTGTGCTCTTGACCAATCAAAAACAGCGTTATTACTAACCAATCAGAATCATAATTTAGTATTCAAATCGATGCGTGGGGGCCAAACCACGGTTTATGTCGCTGCTTCGAAGACAGACTATACGCAAGAAAAGTCCGGATGCACGCAGGCTACTTCTGATGTGTCTGGAACCATTTCCTTCAGCTGTAAAATTTGGCTGGAATCCGATGCATCTAACTTAAGGAAAAAAATTGTAAATCATAAAAATATAGAAGTAACAGAACTACTACACATGTATCATTGTAACTACATTCCAGGTTCTGTGATTGAAAACTGATGTACATTCAAAGAGTCTAAAATCTTACATCAGATTGGGGGCACAATTTTGTGACGTTGCTAAGCATTGTCTTATTTTACAAACTACACATGCCTGGATTGATATAAAACAAATATTGAATGCTCCAATGACGAGTCATCATCACTGAGGATGTCCTCAATCTGTGGCGGAACAACCTGCAATTTATAAAGATCACCACAGCTGTTACTATAAATTGCACAATTATAATATACCTGAGTGTTTAAATATATTTCTGGTCCATATGTAACTCAAATGAGAACGTATGTATATTTGTGTATATTGAATTAGGAACATCATTGAATATACATATATATTTCAGTGTTACTAATATATGTAACTCACAGGAGTTAATGCATCCTTTCATTGTTTTCATCAGTTGCTGGACTTCCACCTCCATCATTCTGGTGCTCCGAACATGTCTGAAATTTAAAAGCAAATATCATTCATACTGAAAATTATTCAGATTAACACGCTTAGAAAGTATCAGCTCATTTTGGGCAAACTTAGATTTTTCCGCGCGGGGACTGGGTGAGAGTTTATTGAAAATCCAAGATGGAGACTCCTAGCGAGCAATTCGTGATAGATAGTGTGAAATCGGCTTTGGAAAGAGAAAAACAAGTAATGTTCACTCTTTGGCAGACATTTCAAAGACCATTCGGGAACTACAGCGTGTTTCAGAAACAATAATTAAGGCAAACTATGGCAAAATATCATAACGTGGAAAGCATGATGTTATTCCAGCGTTGCCGATACTTGAAAGAAGCATGAATAGAATTCAGCAATCCATAAGCCGCAGACTTTCTCCTAAAATGAGTAAAGTCCATCCGTGGATGGTGTGTCTTGTTGTATCTTTGGCCAAGGAAGTCTTCGATATTTTACACAAACGAGTACTAAACATAACATCATACGGATTAGAAGTGGAGGATTCCGAAAAGAAATCGATTTTACGATTTTCTAATGTGAGGAGGTTCACGAGGATTTGTGGACTTGATTATTGATGAGGAAAAGGAAGGAGTTGTAACTTACAAGAAGAATGATGAAAAACTGGAAATAAAATTATCATATGGCTATTGGAATGATGTTGGTATAAGGCGACAGTAAGTGAGCACATACAGATAATGAATAGTTTACGTTTTTTAAAACTGTTATATAATATTATTACAAAACAATCCAATACAAGAAGACGTACTAGCTGCTGTAGCAAAGAAAGGAACCAAGTACAGGTATAATAACTGCTTACAGTACAGAATTTAACCAAAACAACTCAGCTCTTAGTATAGTCACTGCTGATACTATAGAATTTAATCAAAACAACTATTATGTGAATAATCAATGATAAAAAAATGTACATACCTGATAAAATATAGATCATAATGTAGCTAGATACTTGCATGGACTGCAAGTTTTGTTGTTTTTGACATATTAGGCTTAAGCTTTCTTTTGAAACTAACAACCTCTTTTGCAATTGCTATTCTCTGGCTGTAGCTCCATGGCTTCCATATACACCCAGCATCTTTACCAAATTTTGAATTCAAAGTGTCAGAGTCAGATTTTGAAACATTGGCAAAACTTGAGAAATAGGTGGCTGCATTGCTTAATTCGCCATTCAGGAAAGCCAAAAATTTCATGTCTGATGGGACTAATTCAACATTAAAGGATACTTGCTTTCCAGCTACTGTGTAAGTTTTTTGCTCAACCGCTTCAATTTGAGCACATAACAACTTGGTAAATTTAATTACAGCTGAATGGTTTTCCTTGCAATTAGCTCCAAATAACAAGAAATTACCATTTGGGCTAGCAATCCTTGGCCCAACATTTAGAAAGCTTATACGAAAAGACATGGACTCATCCCATTTCCCAAAGGGAGCCCCATCACCTCAAATTGCCAGCTTGAAGTGTCCTTCTTTCTGCCCAAGCCATGCGAGTCTGTCTGATGACTTTCTATATTTATCTGTTGTTAAGTAGAATTCACTGATTTGGAGTATGAGTGCTTCTAAGCCCCTGTAGATACCATCAACATGTTCATGCAAAGGTAAATTTGAGCATAATTGTTCTCTGACAGAAAATGTTGGACCCATGTCAATGTTCATGATTCTACTTATTAAAGTACTGTATGCAAGTGGTTTTGGCACTGGAATACCATGTCCAAAAGTTATCCTTTCCTTTGAAAGATAACCCTTTTTGGTGGTTTTTCCTGAATTTTTCATGGCAAGAGCTGATCTGCATTTTTCATACTTTATTTTCCCAATGACTCCCCCTGCATATAAGAGCAAAAGGGAACGAATAAGATTTTCTTCACTCTTCTCATACTCCTTTACTTTCTTTTCGACATTTTTCAAAGCAGCTTTTTGAGTTTTCCCTTTTGTCTGGAGATACCGGCTGATGTCATCTATTTCAGCATACTTAACTATAGTACTAAACATACCATCTAGAGCTGCATTTCTGTTTTCGACTGAGCCACCGTGTATAGTAGTTGCAGCTGTCAGGGTTTCCAGCTGTCTGTCATATGAGCTCCTTCTTGGAATGTTCAGTGTCCCGTCATCTAACAGCTGAGTTGGGCTCTTTCTCCTAATTGTTGCAGCATTCTTAGATATTCCAAAAGCTGAATCTCTTTTATTTTCAGGTGTGCAATTTGAAAGAGTTTGCTGCAC
>JAUUIK010102620.1:0-13619 GCA_032270385.1 Urticina crassicornis | reverse complement strand
TACACCAAGACAAAGTTTGAACTAAATTAACTTATAAAATGACACCGAATGACAACACTACAAAAGGACAAAAGAAATAACTATATTAACTCATAAAATAACGACACTACACCAAGACAAAGTTTGAACTAAATTAACTTATAAAATGACAACACTACAAAAAGACAAAAGAAATAACTATATTAACTCATAAAATAACAACACTACACCAAGACAAAGTTTGAACTAAATTAACTTATAAAATGACACCGAATGACAACACTACAAAAGGACAAAAGAAAAAACTATATTAACTCATAAAATAACAACACTACAAAAGGACAAAATTTATTACTAAAGTTGTGGTTAAAAGATAATTGATGTGACAGGCTCGGCCAAACCTAGTAACTCACTTGGAAAATTAATTAAAGAGAATTACTCAAAACAATATTCTTAAAACATACAACATGCATGCGATATCAAGATGAAAAAGTTAGGATTTATCCTAAGAATCTACGTTATATAATTAACGTTTTATCTGTAAAAATCCGTTCTGATGCTTTTTGGAAATGGATTCAAACAGCATGGTCAGATCTTTATCGGTTGTTTTCATATAACGAATACTACCGGTCGCTTGTCACACTATATGACATGTATGATTGATTGTACTGGTCGTGATTTGGGTAGCGTCACACGTGACATGGTATACACGTCATACTTCCCACGTCGAATGTGATTCCTGATCGTGAACCGCCAAGTAGTCCATCCTCGGGGACTCATCTGCTATCGATTGTTTTCAATGTATTCAGCGCATGAAAAGCGCGACATTTTGAGCTTGTCTGATTCAACTGAAATAGTGCAAAACGGGAGCAAACGTTAACGGTGATGTAAGCTATGATCCGTTATATGCCAACCAGAGATCGCGATCGACTCGCTTAATATTATTCATTGGAGAAGTATATATTATTATTATTATTATTATTGACTCATTAAAAACGAATTCAACAGACAGCAGAAAAGACAAAGCTTGTAGTAGCAGGATAGTTAAGAATGCCGAAGTTTAAAGTATAGACACGCAACTGAATGAATACGCGTGCGAGGTTAACGGTCACCCTGTATATTGTGTGCTTGATAAGGAAATAAAGCAATTAAAAGCAATAAAATTGGTTCAACAAAACTGATCTAACAACGATTGTAACAACTAGATAAGACAGTTTGCGTAATCTAGCTTTCTCGTGGTTTTGTCTCAGGTCTTTCTCATCTCCAAATCCCTAGGAAGGTCAGGCATAGTCTATGTACGTAATAGACTATGCGAAAACATCTTCAGATACCAAAATAGATGCTCTCATGGCTTGCAGAACTACTTTACACCAAAGAGGAATATCATGCCGTGAGCCATGAATCTTGTTGACCACTTAAAGTAAAAGCACTGATCAGAAATATATAATGATTAACAGCGAAGTTCAAGAGTTTTATTTTTGATATTGACTTGGTTATAAATACCATGATTTATAGCAGATATCTTGTCTCATCCAACGCGAATCTTGACAAGTTACCACCCGTAAGCCCTTTACTCAAGCTATTCAAAATATTTCAAATCGGGTTTTCTTATTGTAATTGCTTTGGTAGAGTGTATGCTTTATATTAATTCTAAAGTGAAAATAGACATTAAAATGGAACATAATACATTTTTACAGTAATATTTTTTGAGTTATAACCAACAGGTCATGGTATTGCGCACTACATTGCACACAGCATTGTGCACGACTTTGCTTACACCGAGGAGCACAACATCGCGCACAACATTGCGCACAACATTGCACACAACATTGCACACAACATTGCACACAACACTGTACACAACACTGTACACAACACCGTACACTGACGACATTTCGCACAACATCGCGCATTACATTGCACACAACATTGTACACAACACTGTACACTAACGACGTTTTGCACAACATCGCGCACAACATCACGCATAACATTGTACACAACACTGTACATGACTTTTCGCACAACATCGCGCACAACATTGCACACAACACTGTACACAACACTGTACACTGACGACTTTTCGCACAACATCGCGCATAACATTGCACACAACATTGCACACAACATTGTACACAACACTGCACACTAACGACGTTTTGCACAACATCGCGCACAACATCACGCATAACATCGTACACAACATCGTGCACGACTTTACGCACACCGTTGCGTACAACATCGTGCATAACATTGCACAAAACATCGAGCACTAATTTGCGCGCCGAGTTCAACAGGTAGAACTTGATATCATACTTCTGTAAGGTTCCCAGCAACGTTGCGCGCAACAACTTCAAATTGAAAATATAGCGTTTCTCTATCTTCTCGCCGGTCGATCTTCTATTTGTCTTGTCTTTTCTAGTTTTCTAGTTTTCTAGTTTTCTAGTTTTCTAGTTTTCTAGTTTTCTAGTTTTACTTCACAAAATGACATATTATAGAGAATTTGAAAACGATTCTGCAGAACGGTTCATTTGTTTGTAACTGTTCAGTGTTACCGTGATCCAAGTTTTGTGGAACAGAATAAAATAACTGACTTTAACGCAACAAGGCTTTGGAGAACAATATCAATGGCTTTGTAAATGGCTTAGGAAATAAATTATACATCATAAAGTTCATTATGACACTCTGCTTCCGACGTTAGAATTTATATGACAGGAACTCTCTAGTGCTTTAATAGATTTCTATAAGGCACAATATCCTAAGATGAATTTCGATTCTGGGTAAATCGTTGCAGTGCAATATATGTACGTGAAGTGGGTGAAATATTAATGACTCTAAAAATATATTTAAATTGACGATTTAAAAATTGCTCAAAAATTGCATTCTATTTTTATCGTTTCAAAAGGATTTTTAAGAGGATTTGAATCTAAAAATGTCTAAAGGATGCTCATCTGTCTTTATAGTCTTTATAATGATCATGATAAATGATCTAACGTTAAAGTTCTGGTACATGCATCTCTGAGATGGATTCTTAGATTGATTGGCTGTAGCTTTTCCAGTTATCAAAGGGTCTTCGTCTGTTTTTGTTTTGACTGACTGGTGAACTCGACAAAACCTGTTACAGAAGCATTATGGCAATAAAATCCATTCACATTAAATGATTTGAGGTTCCTCATCCAAGTGAATATACGGTAATTGTTGTGTGTCCCTCAAAGCTCACGCTTCTTCTCGGTATAATTTCCAGTAAATGATCTTACTTCACTTTCGAGATGTACGTCTAATTCGATGTATTTTCCTTCCCATTTTACTTCGAACGCTATTAAGTCCTTCAATGATTTCATAAAGCAGCATAAAGTACAGCAACACAACAAGAATCTCAATCTGTAGGCCCTCCATATCCACCGACTTGATATGCATGATTCTCCCTTCGTCTAAGGTGACCAAGTTGTTGTTGTAAAATTGACTGACGTTTCACATTACCAGTTTCAAGTGACCGGAACTTTGAATGTAAAACAATAAATATCACAGTAGATTCTCAGATACGGCTTAATTAGAACTCTTAACTTCGTTTTAATGTTGAATTATCGTTTTCATCGTTATTTATATTGATTGACACATGTCGTTTAAACATACCCAAGTGGAATGGGCAACTGAAGCAGCTCAAGTGGGTCAAAATACGAGTATTACTTCAAAACATTTTGAACAAAAAGAAAATACATACAAGCCACAGTTTTACAAAAAGAGCTGTCATGTGACCCCGTACAAAAATATGTCCTACCAAAGTTTTATCTTCTTTAACTGACTGGCCTGGCTATAGCCTGGCCTTCCCACGGAAAAGGAGAGGACTAAGCCCTACCCCAATCTTTGGAATGCCATGAGCCCTACTGACCCACAGGTTCCGCCCAAGCTCAGTATTTGGCAATATGTATACGCCCAAGCTCAGTATTTGTCAATATTTATAGTGTTTTTTCTTAATGTCTTTCTTTCTTTTTTTTTTAACGTAGCAATAAAACCGTCAAAACTTACAGATTGTCTCGTAGTTTTCCTTGGCAGTGTCCGCAACAATTTTCAGTGAGTTTCATCCAGTTTTACTAATTTTTTATGAATTAAAGTAGAGTGGCTAAACCTTGCAGTTTCGATGCCTTGTCATTAAAACAAGTACTTAAAATATCCTCTGAATATATACCTCTAAACATGGCGGCAACCTCAACGCTGGGCTACCTGTGTCTACAGTTCAAAGCATTGTAATTCAATACCATGCCACTCTTGCCGTTGTTCCAAGAAAGCCGTAACGTCACGTGTTGTCTTGAATTGATCCAGCGTCTGCTAAGCGCTCTAAAAAAGAGCTCCTTAAAAAGTTGAACTTAAGATACTACTGAGGTGATTTCTGTTAGATTCAATCTACATCGTATATTTGGGATCAAGAAGCAACGTTTTTCTTTCTTACTTTTGTTGCTGCAACTCATCATCTACAACGAACTATACATTGACTATAAGGAGACGGTCCTGAGCCCAAGTTTCATGAGTTAATAGTATTATTGAAAGTGAAGGCAGGGCTAAGTTGCCTATATATATACCCATGTAAATTAACGACTAGCAACTCAAGACGATCAGGTCAAGACTAGACAGCAGCTATGAGGTAAGTCAAGGAAATGTAAAGTAACATACAAGCGACAGAATGCATTATGGATTTCTTCTTTGACTAGCGATGTTTAATGAATCTACTTTGTTTATTACGTAGCTATCTTAATGTGGAATCTATGTTATAAGATACTTATAATTATATGATTCGTCGAGAATATTCTATTATAATATCGCACCATCAGACAACAGACAACATCACTGAGACAACATAATCAACTCTGTTAGTTTGTAATGATTTAAAATCACAAACTACATTTAGGAATCGACCATGCTAAATTTACACCAGTATATATATGTATATGTATATCATACCAGTGATCATATTCATACTCGGATATGCTTATGTTGAAAGCGATTAATGCTTTTATTTCCATTATGATAGCATAGTCAAGTTGACCTTGTTTGACAATGAAGTAGAGCGTGATCATACAGTACAGTGTCACGCAATATTCTATAGCAAAGGTCTTCTGGCAGTAATTGTGATGAGGATCAAAGAGATAGATACACTGATTTGATAATTAATTAATTAATTATAATTAATTACTTAATTAATCAATAATTAATTAATCAATTGAATGATAAGTGAATTAATGAATAAATTTATAAATGATTGGATGGATGGATGGATGGATGGACAATAAATAAGTAAATAAATGAATATTTTCATTAAAAAGTCTCAAAGAGAGAAACTCACGAGAAAAAATAATGGGAGAATTATAACACAGTAACTATATTTATACTCGTATTTTTTAAACATTCAGTTCGAGTACGTCTGCGGAAGATGCTCTATTAAAGTCAACAAATCAACGCCAAAACTTTTACCGTCTTTCTCGACTTTTGATCGCGGGTGGTACAACCGTTCTCAGGGATGTGTTTGACTTCATTCATCCGGCTGGAAATCTGGCATCAGTGCTTTCTGATCCTGGAAACAAAAACATAATTGAATCCAAAATCACTAAATCACAGAGACAATTACTCGGCTATTATTCACCAGGAACTTGTGTCAACTCTGGAACTTTTGATATATCTTTACTTAGCTTACTGCTTCAAAACATCTGTGGCCTCTCACCACCCGCGAAAGGGTGGCAGAAGATGCCCCCTGCTAATAATACATCGTGGTCTGCAGATATTATAAGAATTCGATTGTTACGAAATGAAGTTTATGCGCACGCTAGTTCAGAAATGGCAATTTCAGACTCGGAGTTCATCGATCTTTGGGACAAAATTAGTGATGTTCTTGTGAGAATGGAGGGAAAAATAAGTAAAGCCAAAGCAGAAGAATGGAGAACTACGATTAATACCTTTACAACTGAGCCATTAACAGAGGAAGCTAAACGTAACACCGAGAAACTGCAAGAATGGTATCGCCAGGATACAGAAGTAAAAGAAAAACTGATGCAAATGGAAAAGGGGATCGACGAGCTTAAAACGAGTATAGGTCAGTATATAGCTGTTAATGGTCAAAGCAGCTCGCATAATGTAAGGTTGTCCGAATCGATGATGATTCCAGATTCTGACTTGAGGATTCCTGATTCTTTGTCAGGCCCGTAGCCAGGGGGGTGCACGGGGTGCGTCCGCACCCCCCCCCCCACAGGACCAAAAGGTCCATATTTTGGTCCACGCACCCCCTTCACATGACCAAAAGTTCAACAATTTCGCATCTAATCGCGGAGACATTGGACCCCAGAGTAGGCCAATTATAATAATTAAAAACACAACATAAGTCGCCAGAAAAATGTCTTTTTCTCCTACGTTTTTCGGTATATTTTTAGTACCAACCTAGATTATTGATTAATAGTATTGATTATTATTATTATTGATTATTATCTATTGACAGGAATGTTTATATTCTTTATCAGGAGAGCTAACATCTCTGCATATTCAAACCAAAGACAATCGCCCCAAAACCTGCTTCAAAAAACACCACGAGGGTACTCCCCTTGATTGTTTTTGCCACGACTGTAGAGAAATTGTCTGTAATAAGTGCGCCACCATGATACACAGAAACCACAGGGTCGAAGAATGTCAGAGGATAAGAATGGAAATCACCGAAGAAATCCAAAACGCAGAAAGAAAACTAGAGCAAGAAGAAAAGGAAATGGAATCCTTGGCCCATCGAGTACGTTTTGCCGATTCTCGTTTGGAAGCCATTGAAAAAATGCTGCACAATTTTGTTGAGAAATTTGTAGAAGTGATAAAAAGACAAGAACAAGACATGGTACAAGAGATTCAAAGGCTTCGTCTTGTGTCTTCAATCGATGCAGAAGACATTGAATCAAGCATTCGTAGGCACAAGTCTGAATTGAGGAACACTGTGGAGTATGCTAGCGTCCTTTTACAGAAAGGAGATTTTCAAGAAATGTGCGACGAAGCCGAAACAGTAAAAGATGCTTTGCGACAGCATTCTAGTTTTGAAATCATTTCCAAACCCTTGGTTGCAGAACGCAAGACCTTCGCGCCCAACACGTCGTTCTTTGACCACCTTTATGTTCATGGTATTGGACGTATTATCACCGTTGATCCTACCAATTGCTCGGCGCTTGGAAACGGAGTAAGTTCATCATCTCCGTTGTCCTTAGGGAGAGAAACAACATTTACTATCACAACCCGTACGCCAACTGGTGAGGTAATTCATGCTCCGTACGAAGGGATGAGTGTAATTGTAAGATATAAGCCAGAAACCAACAATACATACGGGACATTTACGCAGGACGTCTCGAAGAAAGTTAAAGACAACCACGATGGATCATACACAGCTTCTTACGCTCCCATGAGGACAGGAATCGCATTGGTATCAGTAACGATTGGTGGGGAACACATTGCTGATAGTCCCTTTGAAGTTAAGATTCGCCCTCGAAAGTACAAGCCCGTGAAGACTCTTGGGAAAAAAGGCAAAGGCCTGGGGAACTTCCTCGGTCCCTGGTGCTCAGCGGAGAACAGCAAAGGTGATATCTACGTCACAGATCGAGACAATGATCGCGTTCAAGTGTTTGACAGGGAAGGCAGTTATTTGTGCAAAATTGGGCAGTTTGGGTCGGGAGATGGAGAGCTTATTAAACCCCGCGGAATCGCAGTCGATAAAAACGATGACGTAGTAGTCGTTGACAATGGTAACAACAGAGTCCAAATTTTTGACAAGGATGGAAACTTCAAATCTAAATTTGGTGGTTATGGAGATAAGAAGGGGCAACTTAACAATCCTTATGCCGTTGCAATAGATTCTGATGACAACTACATCATAAGCGACGCCGACAACAAGCGCGTCCAAATATTCACGCCAGAAGGACAGTGTGTTCGCGTCTTTGGTAACGAAGGAAGCGAAAAAATCCAAAAATCTTACTATTGTATTCACCATCAAGGACAGTACATATTATCAGACTTTGAAAATTATTCAATCAAATTTTTTGACAAAGAGGGGGTCTTCCAGCACAAGTTTGGTAAACGGGGATCCCGTAATGGTGAATTTGATAAATGGATTCGGGGTTTAGCAATTGATAAAATTGGGAATTTGCTAGTCTGTGATTCGAATGCTGATCGTATACAAGTTTTTCAGCCAGAGGGGTTATCTTTTAAGTTCCTTGAAAAATTTGGGCGTGTCGGCGAAAAGCTTGGACAGTTCAAACAACCTACTACTATAACAGTACTTCGAGATGGACGATTTGTAGTTTGTGAGTTTCATAATAGTCGTGTTCAGATATTTGACTAGTTCAGATTCTCTGATTTGATTCATAGATCATCTCCACGGACACTTAGTCTGAGGGGGGAGGGGTGAGCAGCGCGGCTAGCTGTACATAGACTACGAAGACTCAGCCATGGGTTTGGTTTGGTTGCTCCGTATCCCGTCCTAGAATAACTCCTTCAACTAGGGAACCTTCGATCTTTTCAGTGGTATGTATTATTTGCTACAGAAGTTAGATCATTGAATATTTCTCTGCTATAGGAGGGCGCATTGTTGATGAACATTGTCTTTATGAAGCTAATTTGCCAAGACATTATTCATTCTCACATGAATTGCTCTCTACTCGGTGTTGACGCTTGTTGACGCGCGCAACTCTGCGTTTGAGAGACTGGGGAGAAGGTCCCCAGTTCACACTCTCTACTTACTCGTCCACATTCTTCCTCTGCCATTCAATTCTACTCCCCAGTCCCCCTAAACAATTTATAAATATGTGCGTATCAAACGTGTGCGCTTGCGCATATATATACGCATACAGCCGGTTAGACTTAATGGCGTTAATTGCGAAAAACGACGCTCTAAGAAGTAGAAGCATTTCGACTGCAATTTTGTTATCACAACTTCCAATAAAGGTGCCGGATAACAACAGCATCAGCTGGTCGTTCTGTCGTGACGTTGGTTGATGCCAACGACTTAATCGCTGGTGTTTTGTTATTCGTTAGTGATTTTACTTCAACCAACGTCACAATCAAGATCGTATTTAATTTAGTCGCTTGGCTTAGTCCATTGTTGACTTTTTACATATCCCAAGATCTTCCGCCTTTGTGATATTTCCTGAAATTAATAAATGTTTTAAATCCCGTAAAGAACCTTGATATATAAAAAACAAACCCAGAATTGAGAGAATTCATAAAATAACAACTTGGTTTGAAAAATTCCATATCAAATATATTTGGTTCGTGTATTTTTTGATAATTATGTTATAATGTAATAATAATTTATTCGCATTATAACTGATATAAGACGTTAACCCTATTAATATTCCCTAAGATCGAATTGGACTTCAGAATGTTGAATAAATGTTATTAATTTAATTTTTGTGTTTCATTGTTTTTTGTTGTTGTAATTATTTGCTAATTACAACACAACCGGTGAGTGTCAGAGATTTTTTCGTTCTTCAATTATAATGAGGACAGCTTTTGTCTTCTTATTTTTTTTGGTAGAATTCATATTTTTAATTCAGTCAATTTACTTTCTCCATTTATTCAATGAAACTAGAACCTTTTAATCTATCTCACTCTCACTCGTTGTGCTTTTAATCTGATTTCTTGGATTTAAAGCTACCACAACTCCTGCGTAAGTGAACACATTGTTATCTTAGCCAATCGCCGTACGTTTTTAATGTTTTCACCAGCCCTGCTCGTCATCTACCGTGTTTGTATCAATTATTGCTGTGACCATTAAGTAAAGAAAAGCCCTTTTTCTCAATTACAATTATCTTAAAGCTTGGTAAAATGTATTTTACAGAGTTATAGAATTTCAAAATAAAAGCTTTCACCAGCCATGCTTGACATGTATTTGTATCTATTATTTACCATTGAGTAAAGAAAAAGCTCTCATTTTTCAATTTCAATTGCAACTATCTTAAAACTGGTTAAAATATATTTTACAGACGTGAAATTTCTAAATAAAAACAAAAAAAGGGATTTTTTTCCAAATATTTTTTTTTGATTTGAAATCAATATAAAACGCATTGAATATTTGTATAATTCCATTTGATGTTTTACCCCCAAGTTAGTTCAACCCAGCCTCAAGTTTGAAGCTCAACGCTGATGTTAACAAACCACAGATGGCGGCAAAGTGCTGTTCGTCTATTTAGGATAAAGACGTCTTCTGGTTTCCTTTCTAAGGTTTTTAAATTTTATTTTTTCTATTTGAATTTTGAATTCAATAGACAGCTTGATTATTAATTGATGGGTTTCAGAACAAGACAGTTCATTTATACTAGACGATACCGGAAAAATGAGGTCGTTTTCTTATATAAAAACCGAAGCTGCTTGGAGTTTGCTAAAATAACAAATATAAATTATTCAGATCTCGTAACAAATTGACAATGCTTTTCAAAACATGATTTCCATTCGCTAGTACACTAATCAGTGCATGAGCAATTCAGAATACAATTGGTTAAAATATCTAATATCAAGTCTGCCACCATATGAAAACAGAAACAAATAACAAGATGCACGATTAAATGCACGAGTTAGTTGTTCCTTCAGGCGCTCTGAAGGCCGACAACGTTTGGATGTTTAGGATGTAAAACAGGGTAGAAAAACAAAGGGAAAAAAATGCATTAAGCGATATGGTTTCGAGTCGATAAGATGGATGATTTTCAATCAGAGCTTTTACTTGTCGTCATATTATACCTTACATTACTCTACGAAATACTAGATGGGCTTAAGAGGAAAGAACTTGAAGGCGAAGACAGGAGACGAGAAGAACATCCAGACTTTAATAAAACGTCTTCTTTAGGAAAAGGGAGTCTTGAATTGAGTTCTAAATTTGCCGGAAATTGCGTTCCATTCAAGCCAAAGGCAAATAACGTTCCTTCAAGAGGTAGGCATGTCACAAGCAGACGTTTTGTGCAGATGAGAATCGTTAGCCGAAGTTGATTTTGAAGATCTTGAGTGTCAATCTAACCTCACAGAGTTTGTCCTGGTGTACTGATTTGTACATGATTTGGTGTGCTCAGGACAACAATATTGTTCATCATTCTGGATCCAATGGCGGCGATGCAATCTTTATGGATTTTTTTTCGCGTACGGAGAAGACCTTTATACCGGCGCCTCGTAGACTGAATATATTTTGACGCTGGGAAAAAAGAATTTATACAGAGGAGTTAATTAACCACTGACCTCTTTCTTTTAAGCTGAACGAATGATAATAATGATAATAATAATAAAGGTATTCCACTGTACTAGAGTGTTCTGTTTTATTACTTTTGCTGACTGTTTGCTTTCTTCTCAATGGGTTTTCATTGAAACACTAATGCCTTGACATATATTTTGCTTTTGCGAATGAGAAAAGACAATCAATGCTCATGCGAGATGTTCAATGTGTTTTATTATTCTATCGTCTGTTTTATTGATTCACGCAGGTCACATTGATTCACGTATAATCCCCTGAGCTGTGCCTTTGTTGTTCGTTGTAGCCGTTGCGTTAAGGCTAGATATTGTACTCGGCATTAACTTATAAAAAAAATATGGCGAAAACAAAATTGCATGACTCACTCAACTGTTGTTAGTCTGAATTCTTTAACGATGTTAAGAGCATATCATGTGAATTTTCCTGTTGAAAACTGAAACTGTAGATGTCTCGGTATAATAAGCAATGGAAGCAAGATATCTTGATGTCCGCAAGAAACATAGTATACACAAACATGAATAAATATATATGAAAGCATAGCCTGACAGCTGCAAGACTTAATTCTTACGAAACCAGACCGCGCCGTTCCCGCCAAAATTGTATGAGAGAAATCACTTCATTCCAGAAAAACTCATCTTCCTTCTCGAGCTCATGTTTTGAAAATCAAACGATGAAGGAACTGCCTACGGGAGATATATATATATACGTATGTAGCAGGCCGACAAATCTCAGATAAACAAACCCGTCAGCTGTTGAGATTCTCAATAATAATGGACGGCTTTGTTTCAACATTCTTTGAACAAAATTAAATTGTCTTTGGTTCACAAATAAGCATCCAATTGCTTTTTTCCAAATGGAAGGAATTACTGCCCAAGGGAAACAGGCAGGAAGAATATGTCGTCTTTGGGATTTTCAATTGTTGCTTTTTCTGTTTTGACGGAAGTAGTTCACAACTTTATTTATTATTCTGCGCACTGCCGGCCAAATATATCTCAGTCCTTTCATGCAGTGTATTTTCTCATTAAAATGACTGCTTGGGCCCAAGGTAAAACGGCTGGATTTTTTACTTGTGCGCGTGACCTGTGTATACGTACTGCGTGCGTAACTCTTGTGTTGGGACAAGTTAGGAGTCGGAAAATGTTTTTTCGAATAACACAATTGAAACTACTGAACTAGACATGACTCTGTAATATTTTGCCGAGAATTGTCACGCAGTCTTGGTCAAAAAGTTAAATCATAGTGCAGAAACTTTTACAAAATTTTGGCTGGAAGACGATTTGCGCAAAAAAGGATTTGCGCGCACAGTTCAGTGATAAAATAATAGAGTTATTGCATGGAATAGTCAGTATAACAGTCATTGTCATAGAAGACGCCAAGGTCCTCTAATTATTTTCAGCTCTTTTCACTGAGGAACTCCTTCTATTAAGTTTTGTTTTAAGGCCATGAGGTTTAGTTATCTCGATGTGACACACATCTTGCCGTATCAGCAACTAAGCTAACCAAGAAGTAGTGACTGCGCGATTGTCGACGGAAACATATCGCCGCATGTCAGTCACTAGCTGACACGCCAACAATTCAATATAGAAGATCGTTATCTATGGATCAGTTCTACAGAAAGAAATTCAAAAATGAATTTAAAGACAGTATCATTAACTTCATCTTTAAACTGAGATCCAATTTGAATTAACATCCAACATTATTATACAGTCAAACTAAATCAATATCACTTTGAGATCCAATAGAATCAGAGAACTATTAATCAGAAGTTTGATTTTATAACATTTCAGTGTACAATGTTGATCTATTTGTGACAAAGATCTCATAGAAAATCAACCTTCGAATCAAAGTTTGCACTTGATATTAAAGTGGACAAGTCGAGAGGCCATGATGTGTACATAATGAAATTTTTACGGCAAAGATTTTAATTGCTTGTCGTAGTATTACGCTATTCCAACGAGCAAATCTGCGAAAGATGAAGAGATTGATTCTGATATTTTCTCTATTTCTTCTACGTTTTTGCAAACCTGATTGTTACCGCGGAAGAAATGGCCGTCAACTCGCTAAAGGAGGTATGTCAGTAATGAACCTCTTTATAAAACATATTTGAATAATTTAAATCGGGCGGAATTCCAAGACATAAGTACTTTCGTTATAATACAATTTTTTTTTAAAAGCTTTGGAATATTCTAAGAGAAAAATAGTTTAAACTTCAATGTATGTATATTTCTGAGTTTTGATCAAGAAAGACAGGGTTAAGACGGTTTTTATGTGTATGGTAGAATTCAAAGACTCGCGTTTACTATCTATATAACATACTGAAAATGGGATCATTAAGGTTAGGGCATCATTCGTTTTATGACATGCAGGAGACGCCTTCCTGTTCTACAAAAAGGGAAAT